>JAFREQ010000138.1:1142500-1262500 GCA_025331565.1 Holacanthus passer
CTGGGCCCAGAGAACGAGACGATTAAGAAAGATCCCTCATGGATTGTAAAATAATCTGAGAAGGTGTTTGAAAAATGAACTGGACCACCGACGTACCGTGAACTGAAAATCCAAAAGCACTTCTCTCGTTAGGATTTAGACGTTGACAAAAACACTGAAGCGCACAACACAAGAGGACGACTGTGGCCTGATCGGTGTTTTAGTCCTAATCTGATTCTTCAGATTCTTACTTTTCTTTCTATATATTCTGTTCTGTACAAATATTGATGAAAATGTGACTATTACAAGATCATATTGAAATACAAAACCTAAGTCGGCTCTTTGTTTAGTGATTGTGTTTTCTCTGTAGTCAGATGATTCTATGGTTCCTCTGTGGTTCAGAAAAAAGGAAAATGTCCAAAAAATCCTCTTCAGTGTAAAAACTGTTTAAACAATGCTGATAGTATGTGATGACAAAATAGAAACAGAAATCACCTGTGAAACCGCTCCTGCAAAAGGTGGGTCAGGTCAGATTTAATACAATTTAGCAGTATGTCTCTACCCACACACTGTAATGTCTTATCTGTTTCTCAGTTTTGAAAAAAAAAAAAAAAAGGGCAATAATTGAATTAGATTTCCTATAAATTGATTTTGTATTTTTCCATAATTTGTTATAAATTTTTGATAGAGTACATTTTAGCCGTTAGTTACTTTGTCAGTGCCAACAAAGGATCAGTTCACCTAATGTTGATGAAAAACACTGACAGTGGTGTGTTTGGTTTGGTTTGGTTTTACTTCAACCTCCAACCCAGCACCCGTTAATCACCAGAGAAACAGTGTTTCTGAATAATCCACTGAACAGTTTTACTGGCATTAATAAGGGGTTCCACTCAAAACTGTTCAGTCAGATCTGCAAATTATTCAGATGGATAGAGACATTAATTCAGGAGGGACTTTTTTAAAGGACTCGTTTGACATCTTAGGAAACATGGTGATTCGCTTTCTTGCAGAGAAAAAGATTTATCACTTTCATGTCTGCAATGGTAAATATATCTCATGACTCCCAGTTACTCCCAGCCGACCATTTTCTTAGCCAGGACCAGCGACTTCTGACTCTTGAAATTACTTACTAAAGGTAAGGAAAAGAGTCCCTTTTCCTTTTCTTAACAAAAAGAAATTCTCACTGACAAACAGTTTCATAACTTTCCACACAATAAATGCTTTATTACTCTGTGACAGGACACTCACATCACGCTGCCATCACATACAGCTAATGTTGCTTACAAGTTTCAGACGTCCTCCCCTTCACTGCCAAACTACAGCAACAGTAGGACCCTACTCACAAATACGAGATGCCACATACAAAGCCCAGGGTGGATACAAACAGCAACACTACAACACTCAGACACACAGGTAGCAGGCGGTGGGACGCACACACAGCTCAGCTCACTAAACCTCCTGCAGGTCACATTTTCCTTCAAGCATTTTACAGTCCAGACGTTTTCCAAGGTGTGAACAGGTTGACAGCATGTGATCCTCCTGGCTTATATTCTCTCTTTATGAGCAGCTTTAGGGCGTTACATTAATTATGGGGCTCAAAGTGCTGTTGAAAATAAATAAAAATGACGAAAGCTTTAAATGCATCGCCCAACTCGGCCTCACTGCGTTTACACAACACAGATGTTTGCTCAGCCGGCAGCTTCAAATTAAGATTCAGCTACATTTTCAGGACTAAAACTGAGGAATAGTTTGATTGGGGATCTAGAAAATACAATTTCAGCTCTGCTGGCTTGATGAAACTACGTAAAGAGCTCTTTCCCAAATCTCAAATATAGAAGATCCCTTCTGAAAAGTGCCATGACTTCACCAAACAATATAACCTTTTTAAAATGACCTATCCTTTAAAATCTACCTTAGTTTATTTGCAGTCGATCAGTCATAGTGTGAGTAGCTGTCACTGTTTTCCTGTCGGAGTGAAGCTCTCCTCCGGCAGCGGGCGGCGCTTCAGATGGTGGCCGAGGTGTTGCTCTCTTTGGGGAGGACCCGGTTCACGTGCTCCAGCTGACCGGAGTCGGACACGTCGTAGCTCGTCTTGTACTTGGCCAGGATTTTCATCAGCGGACGGAGCTTCAGCCACCACTGCTCCTTAGGGATCCTGTGGCTGAGGAAACGAGACAAGGACGACGTTAGAAAAGTTCACCTGAGACACAAAATGATATACAGTAGATCTGCAAATGTTTACCATTTTTAATAAGGATCTTGTTGCAGATCAGTCCTGAGTAGTGTTTAGTTAACCAAGATTAAAATGTGAGTTTGGTCTCATTCCTAGTTGGATGGTTTAAAAAAAAAAAAAAAAAAAAAAAAAATCATACAATGGAGAGTTCAACAGACGTATATAAAATATATCGACCATAACATTTTGGAAGGAAATAAAACAACTTTAAAAAAAAAAAAAAAAAAGTTGAACTTACCATTGTATGATTTTTTTTTTTTTTGTTAAAAAAAAAAAAAAAAGTTGAACTTACCATTGTATGATTTTTTTTTTTTTTTTTTAACATTTTGGAAGGAAATAAAACAACTTTAAAAAAAAAAAATCATACAATGGTAAGTTCAACTTTTTTTTAACATTTTGGAAGGAAATAAAACAACTTAAAAAAAAAAAAAAAAAAAAAAATCATACAATGGTAAGTTCAACTTTTTTTTTTTTTTTTTTTTTTTTTAAAGTTGTTTTATTTCCTTCCAAAATGTTATGGTCGATATATTTTATATACGTCTGTTTTTTTTTTTTTTTAACATTTTGGAAGGAAATAAAACAACTTAAAAAAAAAAAAAAAAAAAATCATACAATGGTAAGTTCAACTTTTTTTTAACATTTTGGAAGGAAATAAAACAACTTTAAAAAAAAAAAATCATACAATGGTAAGTTCAACTTTTTTTTTTTTTTTTTTAAAAGTTGTTTTATTTCCTTCCAAAATGTTATGGTCGATATATTTTATATACGTCTGTGCACTAACATGAAATAAGAACCAAGACAGTTAACAAAACTTAGCATAAAGACTGGAAGAAGGGGAAACAGCTCGTCTGTCTGTGTGTATGTATGTACACACGTGTATGTTTGTGTATTTCACAAAATGTCTAACTATTCCTTGAGTTATTACACAACAAGCACCTGATTTTTTAAAGCATAGTATTTTTTATAAATGCAGTATATTTGTCTATATTTTTTTAGTGTATATTTTTAAGTTGTATTCAACATTCTGCCAACATGGATAAATAATGACAGTAAGTTGTTCCAATAATTCCTGGTACACTGTTTGCTTTTAGTGACTATAGACTGTTGCTGTAGAGGGGAAATCTGAAATGTTTCTTACACGAAGTCGGTCTCGTCCCGGAGCTGTGCCACAGGCTGAAACACCAGAGCTCTGCGACGCATCCCCAACAGACAGGCAGTGTCGTCCGAGTTCGCAAACACTCGCCCTGCGTCGAAGACGAGCATCAGCGTTTAGAACCAGAGCACATCAGGTGTATGCATACACACACTTCAGCCCTGATTACATTCAGATTAACAGGGAACCAAATCTAATCATCAAATCTGGTTACTGGGCTTTGTTTTACCTCCTTTGTAGGAGTCCTTGAGCGTCCGTGTGATCCACTGAATGGCTTTAGCTGCAACTTTGGTGCCAAAGTTTCTATCGAATGGTGATGGAGCTCCTCCCTGTGAAAAAGAAAAATGTTCTATTTTAAAAAAAAAAAAAGTGGAAATATAATATGGACTAATATATAAGACAAATGAGCTGCGTATCTCACTTTTTAGTTACTGATTACAGTTTGCTTAGAATCATTAGTTTGGACAACAGAATCACAACTAAACTGAATTATGACCCAGACCTAATTTACAATATATAATATAATATTTAATGGACGTCCAGATGGACCAGACCCGTCTCTCAGTGCATGCTGGGAGAGACAGAGTATTTTATGGACTCTTATGTCACCGTTTGATCTTTTTACACAATTTCTCCATTGATAGATTATTTACTTCAGATTGCAAGTATAGTTAAAAAAAAAAAAAAAAAAAAAAAAAAAAAGTTAAAGCCTGTACAGTAAAGTGTATATTTGTGTGTCCAACCTGCTGCATGTGACCAAGGATGTTCTTCCTACAGTCAAACACTCCTCGTCCCTCCTCAGTGTACAGCTGGTAGATGAAGTCGGTGGTGAAGTTCTCATTGCAGTTCTCATTTCTAAAACACACATTACAAAAAGAAAACATGTTGGTTAATGGTTGGTTCACTGAAATAACAAAAGTGATTCAGACCTAAAAGCTGTAAACTGTTTTCTTTGGATCCATTTTGTTTCTAAGAAATAACCTGGATGAAACTGGATTAGAGGCAGGTGGAGTTTCTGGGAGTTTGAACCCCATTAAGGAGACTAAGTGTCCTCAAGCAGTTGGTTCTCTATTCCCCCGAGTGCTGAAGTGCCCTTGAGCCCGGGCATCAATCCGCCGTCCACTGCAACCTGCAGAGCCACTTGCGATGCACCACTGCACTTGAGCGTCTTGTAATAATGAAATTACACAGGTGCAAACCTCAGCACACAATGTCACCTACACACTGTCCAAAATACTACATCTGTCCTACATCACAGGCCTCCGTCCTGCTGGGAGCAATTTACACAGTGTGATGGTGCAGTGGACTAAAATAGCCACAACTGATGACATGAAGTGAAGTCTGTAAGGTCGATTAGCTGTCAGGGATATTTTAAGACCTATTTTTGTGCAATTAATTAAAAACAAACATTTACAATAAGGCTTCGCAAAACAAATGATTTAGCATTAAACACTCATGCAAAATCCCTCAGGCTAAACTGTGTGGTGAGGTTATGTGGGAACAGCGGTGGCTCGGAAGTGTGACATTAAAAGGAAAAGAACGAACTGACTGGTACTCGAGTATTGAGCCTCACCTGAGCACTAAACCTCTCTGGATGCTCGTCTTCATCTTCTGCGTCAGATGCTCCACGTTGGCCTGAAAACACAGAGCGAAGCTTCACATTAAACCGGAGCGACGGCGACCTGCAACATGCACGAGCAGCCGATCCAGCTGCAAATCACACACCTCCCTCTCGTCGCTCTTGCAAATGGAGAGGGTGCAGGGTGACCTTTACGCCACCAGGGGCGCCATAGTTACTGTTTCTATTCTTTGATGAGGCAAAGAGTGGCTTTAATGCAAAATAAAGGCTTGTTTGGGTGCTTCCATTTATTAGTTTTAATTTCTCATCTTTTCTATATTTTCATAATATCATTAGGCAAAAAAAAACCTTTTGTCTTTTCTTTTTTATCTTGACTAATATTAATAAAACTGAAGAAGCCAAATTATGTTAGTCAATATTAATCTTTGTTGCTCTTTGCCACTTAATAATATTATTCATTGTATTATATGAGTACAGATTAGCTCACACGAGGCAATAAGATGAATAACACTATTATAAATGCAACTAAAAACCCTCAAAAAAAAGAAACTCAAATTCAAAATAAAACAAGTAAAATCAGGACGTTAATATACATTTGAACATTTTTTCATAAGCACTGTGGTGAAACCTCTGTATACAGCTGGACTTTAAAGGGATAAATAAAGATGTAATGAATTGAAAGTTTGCGTCTTATTAATCTGACACAGCAACATAAACGCAGCGTCGTCTCTCATCAACCCGACCTGATCTGTGTCGATGGCATCTGTCTGTCATTGAACGAGTGATGCAGCTCGCAGGTTATTAATAAGTTGCTTCATATGCACTGTTCGAATC
Source organism: Holacanthus passer (assembly GCA_025331565.1). NCBI lineage: Eukaryota > Metazoa > Chordata > Actinopteri > Pomacanthidae > Holacanthus > Holacanthus passer. Next base: position 1,148,279 of record JAFREQ010000138.1, read on the forward strand.
TGGGTCACCTGCACGTCCCTGAAGCCTCCAGACAGAGGCAGCCATGAACTGATGGAGGCTGCACATGAGCAGTGTTGTGTGATGTTGTGGATAAGTGTGAAACGTGGACTCTGACCTGCAGGTCCCGGATGTTGAACGGCTCCTCGTAGACGTAGACGGTGTCGGCGCCCGCAGCCAGGCCGCCCACGGTGGCCAGGTAGCCACAGTAGCCCCCCATGGTCTCAATGATGAAGACTCGCCGCTTGGTGCCGCTGGCTGACTGCTTGATGCGATCACACGTCTGAATCACACACACACACACTGATTATACAGTTATCAACAAGTGAAATGGTAGATTTGTTCACAACATGCAACAGTAAAAAACAAATGTTAAAGCAGAGCTGAAATGATCAAGACTTGTTATTCCATCAGATTAATTCACATCTGAAATGTTTAAATGAAAAATTGGACATTTTTGCTGCTTTTTTCTATTTAATACAAATTTGAAATAAAATACTTTTTGGCTTTTTGGTTTTTGATCAGTCTGAACAATGTGAAGACGTCAATCTGAGTTGTGGAAAACCTGTGGAAATTTAGCACTATATAATTTAGTGTGCAGACGAAACAATAAATCAAGAGTTTTGAAAAATGTAATTGACGACAATGATCAGCTGCAGCTCGACTTCAGTAGACAAGGTGGATAAAACAGTGAACATGCGGTTACCTTTTACAGTCCACGCTACAAGAGTCCGATCAAATAATGGGAGTGTCAGCGGTGCACAGGTTAACTCTGCCTCACTGTATATTTTTATGGCATCTTGTCTTCTGTGTGTAAATTTGAACCATCACCTCTTTGATTTCAAAAAGGACGGCATTTGAAGATTATCCAGCTGGCAAACACAACAAAAGCTGACTAATGTTCATTGTTCTTATAAAAACACAAATGAGATGAAATGGAGAATGAACAGTTCAATTCACTGGAGTGTAAAAGTAAAAAAAATAGCTTCTGCATAATAATGTCATTTTCACGTATTCAGGATTTGATTTATTAATGTTGGATTTGATTGGATTGGATTTGATTGCCAGTTTTGATTCGTGTCTCTCTTCTGTGAGACAGTGACGGTTTAACCTGCCAACATTTGGACATTTTTTGTTGCTGCAAGATATAAAAAACTTAAACTTGATTAATATTTCCTTTGAGAAGTTAAAAGCGCACACCCTTAAGGTTTACTGACATGTTGTGTTTTCACAACACACTCCTTTGCATTGCTAAAAAAACTCACTGCCTAAAAAAAAAAAAAAAACAGTTTTGTGCAGAAACAGCTGGATAAAGATGAAGAGTTGAGATGGTTAACACCAGAGTTGACCTGTGCATACTGGGCCTTCGTCCTCACCAGATGAGTGAAGTCAGATCTGAACAGTTACACATCACAACAGCAGTCGCTGACATGCAAGAGCACAGTGGTTGTGTTCGCAGCAGGAGGAGGTGCACTCACACCCTGAGCCTGGTTTCATCTCTACAGGTTTCAGCTGACGGACCGGGGTCATAACGAGCAGACCCAGGCTTTCTCTGCCTTCATGTTTGTAGCCATCATATGAATCTCATGAAGCCAGAAATTACAATTTTCAAGTTATGAGAATTTGTGTATGAATGGAAACGTACAGTAAATACAGCAAAAAAACAAGTCCATGCGTCAGGGTCATAAACAGAAGCAGGTGGGCTGTTGCTTTCTTTATGATTTCCTGTTCATTTATATTATAATTTTTTTCTTCACTTTTTGTCTGATTTAGTTGTAGTTTAAAAAGAGGAGTTTCTAATGGACACTAATTAACTATCACATTTGTCAGGTGTCAGTAAAAATACCAAAAAGGATGGAGAGTTGACTTTTTCCTAAATATCCTTTGGGGAAGACAGAAGATCAGTACATGAGGTTCTGAAATCTCCCTGAACCATTTCTGAGCATCAATCCAGACTTAAAATGAGAAATCCTGGGTTAACTTTTGCTTCTAATTCACTCTGGTCGCTGCTTTACTCACCACTCCAGAGGTTGTTTGTTCAGGATCTTCTTCACATTAACATTATGAACCCGGTGACGCTGAAGAATTCCTCCAGCTGTTTTTATTTCCTGATGATATTATGCTCTCGCTCGCTCTGGGGTCTTACCTCCACGATGGTGTTGATGGACGTGTCGGCGCCGATGCTGAGGTCGGTGCCGGGCACATTGTTACTAATGGTGGCGGGCAGCATGCACATCGGGATGCAAAGCTCCTCGTAGTCGGCCCGGGCCTCGTACAGCTGCAGCAGGGACTCAAAGGCCTGATGGTGGTGGCCGTAATATGATGTTAGACCACCAGGGGGCACACTGCATATCTAAGACCCTGTCAGTGTGTAGGAGACTACAGTGTTTTTACAGGCTGCGCTCTCCTCACTTGTGTCCTTCAGCAACTTGGCAACTGATATATACTAATTGTTTACAGTGATATCTATTAATTCATTTTCATATATAGAAGATTATTTTTGCAATTAATAGGCAACAAATCAATGCATGTTTTCCCCAACATGTGCCGCTGTCAAACTTCAAAGAAAAAGCAAAATGTAAGTAATAAGATTTAATACTTTTAATATTATTTTAATAGATTTCATATTTTCATTACTTTTGTTTTAGAGGTGAATAGAAACAACTGAACAGCTTATATTTGGACATAATGGATTCTGGTTTAAATACAACCTGATGCCATTTTCTAATCTTGAAAATAACAGTACACATTTTTTCAGATTGATTCAGTAAACTCACTTCAGTCTGAGGATGTAAATGTATGTCAGCACTTCACCACCAAGGCTGAAGGACACAAGCACAGGTAGTTTTAATTCAACTGACACCATGAAGGTGCAGCTCTGTAACGTGTGTGTGCTGCTGGTTGGCTCTCTCCAGGTGACGGGGGCTTCTCATTGGCTGATAGGAGATGGGATGGGGGAGAGGAGGGGCTGGGGGCTGGGGGCTGGGGGGGGTTGACCCTGGCTGTCATGTAACAGTGTTGACGCGTCATGATAAAGACCGGGTGGGACTCCAGAGCCTCTGAGCGATGTTTCCTTTTATGCACAAGATACGAAGGGCTTTTTTTTTTGTCCTTTCTCTGACTCAGGCATGCAGACAGGTTGAGCTGGGGCTGAGGGCCCGTCCTGGTTCAAAACAACAAGCCTAAAATGCAGGCTGCATTCAGAGATGCTGGCCCCACACAGCATGCAGACTTACTCATCCACCACAGCGACTCTGTGCCATTTGGATGAGACGGAGCGAGCAGCGCCTCGCTGTTGCATTGAACCAGACCGCCGTCCAGTCATCTGCTGTTTCCCAAACAAACACAGGGCTGCACGAACACGCCACGGCCACGCGCCAAAAACATGCCACCAACACGCCACTGCATGCCTCGACACTTACCTGGGACCTCCGCTGACCAGCTCGCCTCCAACCACAACCAGCAACAAGGGTTTCTGCTGTTTGATCAGAGCTGAGGCTGCAACATTCACCTCAGTCAACTTCACTAAACTAAAGCTGAAATTAACCATCATGACATGGTTTTGTTTATGTGACAGCAGAAGATTAACCCTCTACGTTCCTTTGAGGTTCCACTCACAGGTTTGGTTGTTGAGTGTCAGGCTGCCTGTGTTTACACTGAAAATATTGTAGCCTACTGACACTTTACAGAAGTGGATGTCAAACTTTTTCTCTCATGCATCTCTTTGGAACTTTAGCAACCAGTGACGAAACTGTGGGGACAAGTTTAATGTACTGATGAGATTTATAACATGAACTGCATTTTTATTATGATGCAGGTTACTGAGAGTTTTTATATATTTAGCCTGTATTTTGATTCATGTCACAATTAGTATAATATATCAGCAAATCATTATTTCGTCAGTATCATGTGGCCCTTTGTTTCTTATCGTGTCAAAATAAAGTTGACCTTCTGATTGTTAAAGCGAGGAAGCGAACTGTTGATCAGCGAAGCCCCGAACTCTGACAGGCTACATGGTGTGTGTGTGTGTGTGTTAAGTCCAACTACACACACACACTTGCTCAAACCCAGCCACACTTACGTCAGTAATGGCATTCAGAGCCGTGTCTGAGCCAATGCTGAGGTCTGAACCAGGTATATTGTTGGACACGGTGGCGGGGACCATGACCATGGGCACACAGAACTCGTTATATTTGTCCCGCGCTGCAGACAGTTCCAGTAATCCCACGTAGGCCTGCAGCGGTGAGAGCCAGCATCTTATTGGTTGTTGTTGAGGATGTACAGACAAAAGGGGACGAGGGGTGGGAGAAACGTGAGGAGGCCACATGCCAAGGTCTTCACATGAGCAGTGAAATCAAGGTGGGGGGAGCCTGAGAGTCGGGAGGAGGCTCGTGGTGGGAGGTGGATCTCAGGAGTAATGCAACAGGAAGATCAGAGACAGCAATGGCAGGTGGGACAGACAAAGGTCTGAGGGCAGTTTACTGGTGGGAGAAGCTGAGGGGAGAGAGCCGGGCCGATGAGGACGGACAGTGAGACACACAGAGGAAGCTGCAGCTCCGCAGGAGACAGGGTTCATAAACCGACCGAGCTGCCAAAGTCAAAAACAACTGTACTTTGGAAAATTTAGTTTTATCCTATTCATTATTTTCATTTTTTGTTTTATTTATAATTCCAATTCAATTTCTAATAGATTTACATTTTCAGGTTTTTACATAGAAAACGTCCAAAGGTTTGGCTTTGCAGCTTGGCCATAAAGCAACATCCATGTATGGACAGACGAGGAGAGAGCCTGTAACACTTAAATGTGTCTTAATTGTACTTTTAAAATATAGTTATAAATCAAGACATGTATGCAAATTAAAATGTCATATAGGGCAAATCAGTGGAAATGAAATGAACTCAATGTTAAACAATACACAGTGAATGTAAAATACATGGGAAGAGAGAGAGAGCACTTCACAGCAGCTGCAATAAGACTGATCAATGAAAATAATTCAGATTTCAGATCAATCAAGAATTCAGTTTTCATACAATTATTAGTAGCTTTTTCTAGATGAGCAGTCAGAATTAAATAAAGTACGAGGAAATACTAAAACTGTATGAGCCAGAAAAAGATGCTCAGAAAGATTAAATATTGTGAAATTAAGATTTTCAAAAAAGATATTGTTAAGTTACAGACCTCAAATCCTCCGATGACAAGCAGGGCGTTGATGTTATGGATCCTAATCTGCTCAGCGATCTGCTCCAGATGTTTGCCCGGCAGAGTTCTGGCGTTTAGACAAGAAATAATTCATAAGGAGAGCGATGATCCACGTTACTGTTGTTGAGCTGTGGTTTGTTTTTAAAGTCACTATGATTATCCAGTTAGGTTACAGTTATACTGGCAAACAGTAAATTCAGATACTAAGACAGAAATCAGTCCCAAACAAAAAAAAGGCTCTACAGGATATAAGTCATCATGACAGGACACTTTTTCCACTGCGACCCACCGTTTCGTCCCCAGCAGGGAGCCTCCCTGTCCGGTCCAACCACCGACATCTCCCCATTTGATCTCCTGGATCTGATTTAGAAAAAAAAAAAAAAAGATGCTATAATTATTCACATTTTCATTATTTTTTTTCTCTGTTTCACTTTGCAAGAACTTTACGTCAATGTTTAGCTTTTGTTTTCCACAGACGTCAACAGATTTCATTGGATCTACAAAACAGACAAGTCACTTCTCCAATTTTTCTAATTAAAATTTTCAATGCATTGAGCTCCACAAACAAAATGTCACTCAAACCCAGAGCTGACTGCGCCAGCGTGGCCACATTCAAGCAGCGGCTTTCAACAATGAGGCAAGGTAAAGTGTGTGTGTGTGTGTGTGTGTGTGTGTGTGTGTGTCCACGGTGGAGCTGCTGTGGGAGCTGAGTAATTGGCTTACAGTTTATCTGAACACCCGTGAGTCTTATCACTGTAACCAGTGCAGCAGGAGGAGGAGGAGAGCGACGACACCGCCACTTCCTGCTCCCTGCTATTGGTCCATCAAGTCACTATGACCTCGGAGGAATGTCGCCGACCCCGTACTGTTTACTCTTAATGAGTGCTCGCAGCTTTCAGCGAGTCTACAGTCGCATTCAAGGACAGAGAGGAGAGTTTGTTTCTGGATCACTGAGGAATGCAGCAGCACAGCGTCAAACATCAGATGCAATAAAAGACGTTTATGATAGAGAGGAACCGAGTGGAGAAATAATATCCACAGAGAAAAGATCTGACCGATCACGTTTTCAGATATGTTAACTTGTCAGCGGCGTCAAGTTCAGGAGAAAAAGGTTCTGCACATACTTGAGTAACGTGACGCTCAGAGCTACTCAGCACGACTGCAATATGTATTTAACTGAATAAACTTCTCTCACAATACTGGGAAGACTGAGCAAGATCAAATTAGTACAGACTTTGTTGAACTGTGTATTTGTCACTTATCTGTTTAGATTATTGAAACATGAACAAAGACATTTTTGCTCCATTGCTCAGATTGGTGAATCGAGCAGGACAAATACAGCAGGTCACCTGCATCCAGAATTCAATCTGTGCAAATGAAGGAACACGCACTATTTCTGCTTTCAGTTCAGCCAGAGTTCTGCAGGCAAATCTTTCCTGACTGATGTACTTTGAAAAACAATTTAAAAAAATCACTTTGTTCTTAGAAGATTATTTTCTGAAAAGAGCCACAGTTCAAAGTTCAAGTTTGAAATGTTTTTAATTTGAAGTAAATACCATTAATTTTGGACAAATGCTGTAAATGTAAGCGCTGCAACAATTTGCTGATTAATCAATAATTCAATAATCAATAATTAAAAAATACAAAACTTTCTCTTGTTGCGCGTATTCTATTGTAAGTACTCAAAGTATTTGCTGCTTTTCTCTCTTTTACATCATTGTAAGTTGGATCTCTGAGTTTCAGACTGTTCAGACTCCATCTTCAGGCTTCACTCTTTTCTGACATTTCATTGGCTACACATCTCATCCAATAGAAAAAAAAAAAAAAAAAAAAGCCACAGATCACGTGATGCAGCCGAGACAAACATACTGTAATGCTTCAGTTTCACTCTCACCTGTCCCTTGTAGAATCCCTCGAAGCCGTCGTTGACAGCGAACATTTTGTGGCCTTCAGCGATTCCCACTCTGACGGCAGATCGCACGGCGGCGTTCATCCCTGCTGCCGGGGCGCCGACGTTCAGCACCGCAACGTTAAAGGAGCTCTGTGGGCGACAGAGAGCGGCAGTCACACACAGACACACACACACACACACACACACACACACACAGTGTGGACACATGCTGGATCAGCCCCAGGCTTGGTCACATTATAAAAACATCCTCACACCTCGAGCGTGAGTCTCACATTCACCCACAGGATGTGCGATGCTTGTTTTGAAGGAGATGGTATATCAGCAAGTTTCAGATGGATGAAGACAAGCAGTGATTTCTGCATCAGACACGAATTAATTCAAACTGGACAAAACTCACTGCTTTTTCTTTTTACCGTTAACCACCACAGACTTATACTGCAAATGACGGGGAATTGTTCTCCGTGCCCGACAGGACGGTTTGTCTCCACCGCCTGATAATACCATCTATATCTCATTAGCTGCTGACGAGCCGGGCGAGACTTTGCCTCAGAGCAGCAGCGGCAGGCAAAGATTACCGCGCATGCAAGAAGCCACATGCTGCTGAAAGACGCAGTGAAGCAGCAGCTGCTTCTCATGACAACGACTGAAAATGTCAACGATCAAATGCAAAATTTCACTGACTAGACAAAGTTTTCAAGTTGTGCGTACAAGAGCCACATGTCAGTACAGGCCTCATGCACTCAGCCACAAAGGTCTCAGTGGCATTTGGGTCAAAGGTGTGTTGGGAATCAATGATATTTCGGGCCTTGAACGTTTTCCTTTGCAATTCTTTAACTGAGGACATGAATTGATTGAAGAACAAAGCTGATGTGGAGAAGCTCAAAATGGACAGGCGTCAAACTCTCAGCTGCTGATGAACCAATTTATTGATCAAACCTTTCCTGATCAAAATCACAGCTTCATAACTCAGATGCGTGAACATAAACAATGAACGCTGTTCTTCACAACTATAAAACATGTGTAAAAGTCCAAAGTCTATAAAATGTTTCAGGAGCCATGAAATTTAATCACATCCTCACATTTTTCCAAAGTTTTTTGAGAGAAGTCTCAAATGTGTCGAGCAAAGTCTGCACCTTTACAACGTTTACAGCTAAATCCAGTATCATATATCAGAATTTAAAGATTTGCCAAACGTGTGTGAGAGCTTTAACAGACAGTCACTGAGAGAGCGCGGAGTCTGACCACTTTGAGCTGAGTCTCCACAGACTTGACATTAAACTGTAAGGAGGGCTACTTCAGGCTCATTTGAAGCAGATCACAGACGGCGTGATCGTCCTTGACAGCGCAGCCGGTGAGACGCCTTCGCTGATGCACTAAAGCAACTCTTTGCATGTCTACACGTCTACTACGAAGCAGAGCCATGAAGAAAGAAGCAACGACAGACAGGGCAACAGATAATGAGCGCTGACTTTGTCATTTTGTGGCACTGTGAATATGAACATATGTAGTTAGGAATTTGGTCTCTGTAAAATTAAAAAATGGCCTCAAAGAAGTTTAGCTGAGCAAAACACTAAAACACAATCATATTCATTATTTAAATTTTCATCTCTTCATATCTGTATACTATGAAGGATCAACAAAAAGGTCTGAACTGTTGACTGAAAAGCTCATCTCCGCCTGCAGAAGCTGACCTGGAGTCTGCTCAGCTGCAGCCTCATTACCCGTCACATACACTGAACTGCTCTTCATCACCCGCCTCCTCCTCTTCCTCACGACAGAGACAGTCACAGAAAAACAGACCCCGTTAGTGTCACAAAAAGACCGCAGCACCCACAAGGCACCTGACCAGGAAGTACCTTATGCTATCGTACAAATCTCAGAGCCGCCACTGAAAAGATACATTAGAAGAATTACAATTGGGATAATGTCATTGATTCGATATGATCAGTGTTTCATTTTATCGATTGGTTGTGAGCGTTCTTACATTAGGAAGTTCAGAATCTGCTTTCCTGTAGGAGAGGAGTCTGTAGGTGATCAGGTTGTTTTCAAAGCTCCTGCAGAAAACACACGTGAACAACAAAGTTGGACGTCAGCTCTGTCAATCAAAAATCAGTGCAAACACAGTTAAACCAGGGCAAACTGCCAAAGAGACGAGAGAAGTGCTGTCGATCTGAGCGAGAGAGAAACGGGCCTCCACAGGAAACACTACTGGGAAAACTAACGTCTTTGCAATTTAATGAAGTGATTCCTGCCTCTCATGCATTTCATCTATCTTCTGAACTCGTCTGTGTGCGGGTGAATCTTAGTTCCCTGCACATTTCACATATTTGATCTTATGAAAGTAGTGAAAGTTAAAAGCAGTACCTGCCACGCAGCTTCACTGCCTCTTCGAATTTCTTCTCGTCCATGGCCTTCTGTACCTCCTGGGTCTGATGACGAAACGTGAGAGAGCTTGAAAATCTGCCCTGTGTTCATTGTTTCTGTTGTGACGGGTTTCTGGTTCTGTTTGCGTGAGTCTGACTTGCAGGTAAACGGTGGGTGGAGTTTTGTTAAACTGGACCCAGTGAACTCAAATGCAAACTCTTGCAGACTACAAGACTTTGATCGTCACTCGACCACACGGGTTTTGTCCCAGACTGTTGACATTATGATGCACAAACTATAAAACTGATCTCAGATTCCAAGATTGGTCAAAGACTGGATTAAATTATTGCAACGTTACAGGTACGATTGTGGCAGTTTTTCTTCCAATGCATTGAACTTGAAGTGTAATTTACATCCTGTTACTGTAAATGTCTCAGCTTGTTTTGGAAAAGTTTCAGTGTCACTATGACCACATATTGACAACTGGAGGTTTTATTCCCACTGGTGGTCATAAAAAAATATTATATTCTAACCGACTGAAGTCACTAATGCTCCAAACCCTTCTGTTATACTCTTGTGTCTCTGCACGACCTCCGTCTCTCCACCATGCACACACACTCTCTTACCATCTGAACACACTCCATAAGTGGCAGTCGAACAGCCTGGTTGCCAACCAGAGACACAACGCAGGCCGGGGTGCTGGCAGAGGCCTCCAATAACGCCAGCACCGCCTCCACCCCCATACGACTGGCCTGCAAAGGTCAAAGGTCAATACGGAGCAGCGGGGTGTCAGCAGTGTCAGCAAATAACCATGTTAGGTGTTTTCCAGGTTTGAAACATGTTTCCACTGAGAAGTTTTAAAGCTACTGAGACTTACCAGGATCCTGTCAAAGGCAGACGGGGTCCCTCCTCTCTGCACGTGGCCCAAGATGGTGACCCTGGTGTCAAAACCCAGGCGGCTGACGACCAGCTGGATGTGGAGGGAGTGGAGCGATAGTGAGGATAAAGCGTATCCTGTAAAATCTACTATACATTATTGTATCTTATCACATTTCAGTAAACAAAAGAGTTGTGACATGAATTTAAAGGGTTTCATTCCCATAAAAACAAAGTCACATATTCTCGCTTTACTACAGTTTAAACTAATTAAAAACACAGCTCAGATATCTAATAAAGCACTGATGTAATGAAACAATCTTAGGAAAATGCAGGAATATAAAGAGACCATGCAAGTGTCAAACAATGAAAAATGAAACAGAGGGAGGAATCATGCAGAACATCTCCTGTCATGTTAGCGAGTGCTGGATAACGTGCAGAATAAAACATTATCATATCACATTATCAAATTATAAGGGAGTGGGTAAAGAAATATAAAAAATAACTTATAAAAGTGTGAAAGCACAGTGACACCTAGGACATAAACTTTGAAGGAAACCAAAGCAAACCGTGAAGGGGAAAAGACAGTCCATGCTTCTGGGTGAGTTGGTGGGTCCATGACGGACGGACGTCTCCACCGTACTTACGTCTTTGATATAATCAGGAGTTATCGCCTTGTTGTGACAATCTATGGCGCCTTCGGCTACAATAATAATGTTCAGCCTTTTCTTATCGGCACGGTTCTGGAGGGATATACAGAAGCAAAGGCAGTTGAAAACATGACAGAAAAAGTTTTGCATTGCCAAAAGCTTGCCAAAAGCTGGATCCGGGACATGAGACAGTTTGACATCGAGCCGGTCGTCTTGCTTCAGCACTTTTGTCACATTGTGGAAGAAGGTTCCTGTTTGCAGCCGACATGTCCGGCTGCTGCAGCATTTTGAAGCTTGTTGCAATGAAACTGAAGGATAAATGAAGAATGAGTAAAATGTTTGTATCCTTGGATCCTGACAAAGATTCAGCTTATTTCCTTCTTCAAGAAACATTTTGAGAGCAACTTTTAGACATGTGGAAACCTCCACAGTTTAAATCCAGGATTTCCTGTTTGCACTTTTCTTCTTATCCTTTTTCCAGCAACATTGCAGATCACTGAACACATTACTGCCACCAACTGTCGGTCAGTGGAACTGCGTGAAACAGGCCAAAGAAAGGTCCATTTGATGGCTAGAAACTGAGGTTACTTGTTTCCAGCTGAGGTCAAATGTAACCTAACTTTGATTTACCAACCTAACTAGATGCTACACATTTGAATTACGGTCTTCTGACAGCAGGACGTGTTTTCATTCAGCTGCCAGTTCTACAAGTCAAATACTGATGTTTTCTCTAATGTGGTTGTGGTTTTAGTGCATCTGATGTTTTTTCTTTTGATGGTGTCAAATCTTTGTCTCTTCTCCAACAGATTTCCTTCAGTATGATTGTTGAACATTAGTGCAAAACAGCATCTAAAGAAACCACAGACATCGAATTTTGAAGTTTTTTTTTTTTAAAAACATATATCAAACAGAAACCTTCTCCCAGAACGTGACAAGTGTCTGGACAAGAAGTGATTCTATCACCGGCGTCTGTTTCCCAGACACATTGACATCCAGCCGTTGGTCCAGCTTCTGGTTTCCCCTCTGCGTCAGTCTCAAACTGAGCTCTACTCACATCCTTCACAAAATCAGAGGTAATGTGTTGTCCTTGTCTGTCGGTGGCTCCTTCAGCGACTATGATAATGTTCAGCCTGGAACCTCGAGACCGGCTCTGGACGATAACAGACACACTCACCACATCACACCTGCTGCAGGTTTATCCTTCAGCATCAGAGGGGCATTGTTAACAGCTAATTGTGGTAATTATAGTAGAGCAATATTTTACAGTGTAAAAAGTTCTTCCGATCAAGATCTAATCAACGGCAGAATGTTCAGAATGAAGTGTGTTCATGTGTCCGCTTTCAGGAACAGCTGGCTCTGTGGCGCAATGGATAGCGCATTGGACTTCTAGTCAAACACTCGAGATGTCATTCAAAGGTTGTGGGTTCGAGTCCCACCAGAGTCGCTGTATTATAGAGCTTTACATTTAACAGAAATGTACAACTAGTAAAAATTAGCAGTTGTGACAGTCGTAGAGAAAAGCCTCGGTAAAAATATCAATTTGTGTGACTCTTCCTAAACATCAATCTTCAATATAAACAAGCTCCAAACTTCAATTTCCAACCAGACATTCGATTAAACAGTGTCTTTGGGCTTGTGGTTACAAGTCAAGATGACTGACGTGTTGGGTCAGTGGGTGTTTTAGGGTGTGGGGAGTTCATGTGTTTGAGGCCTCCAGCTCAACTGGCTCTGTGGCGCAATGGATAGCGCATTGGACTTCTAGTCAAACACTTGAGATGCAATTCAAAGGTTGTGGGTTCGAGTCCCACCAGAGTCGCTTTTGCACAGAGACACAAATACTCAGTGTACTCCTTCATCTTCATCTTCATTATAAACAGGCGAATTTAGCTACTGGTTTCCTACTGGAGATTTGATTGCTGGGTCGTCACATCTAGAAACAGCTGAGACGATCTGGCAGCAGTGCCGACTGGTGGCGCCGCATCCAGCTCTCCTGATACATCTATGATCGAATTAAGGAGATTATTGTACTGAGATTACAACTAGTAAAAATGAGTAGTCGTGACACCGCTACTTTACAGAGTTCATAATAAAAACTGAGTTGGGGTTTTAGATGGAAAAGTTAAAAATAATCCCTGTAACTCCTCCCATACGTCGACCTTCACCACAAACAAGCTCCTCGGTGTTGACCGACTTTGGTGCCAAAGCAACTGGCTCTGTGGCGCAATGGATAGCGCATTGGACTTCTAGTCAGACACTTGAGATGTCATTCAAAGGTTGTGGGTTCGAGTCCCACCAGAGTCGCTGTATTATAGAGCTTTACATTTAACAAAAATGTACAACTAGTAAAAATTAGCAGTTGTGACAGTCGTAGAGAAAAGTCTTGGTAAAAATATCAATTTGTGTGACTCTTCCTAAACATCAATCTTCAACATAAACAAGCTCCAAACTTCAATTTCCAACCAGACATTTGATTAAACAGTGTTGTTGGGCTTGTGGTTACAAGTCGAGATGATGGACGTGTTGGGTCAGTGGGTGTTTTAGGTTGTGGGGAGTTCATGTGTTTGAGGCCTCCAGCTCAACTGGCTCTGTGGCACAATGGATAGCGCATTGGACTTCTAGTCAGACACTTGAGATGTCATTCAAAGGTTGTGGGTTCGAGTCCCACCAGAGTCGGAGTTTTACAGTGAAAATGTGTGAAACAAGCTTCTTTAGCTGCTGCTCTGTGCTTCACTTTCCTTTCCTGCCTTTTAGTGGAGTTTGTGTTCATGTTTACAACGTAAATGAGAAACGTTGACTTCAATAAAATTTAGATTTTCATTAAGCACATGTTCCAGTATGGTGCTGAAATGCCAAAGACATGATGAAGATGGCAGCTGTGGTACATAGTGTATTAATTCAGTCAGTGTGTGTGTGTGTGTGTGTGTGTGTGTGTGAATGTGTGTTACCTCGGACAGTTTCTGACACATGCTGTCCTCCCAGCCATCTTCAGGAGGCATTTCTGGGATAAAAACCCAGTCGGCTCCACAGGCCAGGGCACTGACCATGGCCAGGTATCTGCACACACACACACACACACACACACACACACACACACACACACACACACACACATTTCAACAGTTTTTAATCTTTACCTCCCTGTAACAGATATTTGTTAAGAAACACTTCATCCACAGACTGTGGAACACACACACACTTCGCTTATCAATATTTCCACACTTGTAAAATATTGAATTATTTTTACTGAGCCATTATTTATTCAAAGCTGAAAATATGCTGTAAAAAGAGCGAGAGGATTTAAGTTTAATTTTAATATAGATATTTATAACTGAAGGGGAGGTTCTTACCCACAGTGCCTGCCCATGACCTCCAGCACAAATGTCCTCTGGTGGCTGGAACAAACAGTGAAAAACAAAAGGAATGTCACAAACAAGGAAAAGCGTTTATCAGTGAACCCCAGTGGACTGAAAGCTTCAGCCTGACCTCGTCTAAACAGGACATGTGTCATCTGGACTAACTATGTCATGAGGATTAACCATCTCGTGTCTTGTGCCCGCTGTCATGTCTCGTCTCCCCTCGGGATTTGTTCACCTCTGAGCCGTGGTCATGATGGCGTCCACCACCTCGATGATCCTGTGCAGCGCCGAGTCGGTGCCGATGGTCATGTCCGTGCCGCAGAAGTCATTGTCGATGGAGCCGACCATGCCGACGATGTGGAGCACCGAGTTGCTGCGGACGGCCTCCTCGTCGATCAGACCTGAAAGATGTGAGGAGGGAGATAAGTTCACCTGCAGAGTCGCACTGTTCAAAGTGAACCCGAAAGCGCGGCGGTGAAGCCGTCACCTTGCTGCCGGAGCTCATCCAGCAGGCCGCTCCACTCCTCTCTGAACAGGTTGGCTCCGGTCAGGCTGCCGTCTCCACCAATCACACACAGGTTGGTGATGCCGCGCTGCACAAGGTTGTGTGCGGCTCTCAGACGGCCCTCGTGGGTACGAAACTCTTTGCAGCGGGCGCTGCCGATGACTGTGCCGCCCTGAGGAAAACACACGTGACAATCTGAGATCACATTTTTCTTTTCCACCAGTTCTATTCTGGTTCTTAAAGTGAAAAAATATATTTTTTAATTGTTATCATACCAGATAATCTATGATTCTTGTCTTTGTTATTATTATTCATGTCCTTACTCTGCTGGTTGTTTCACATATTTCTCCTCTATAAAATCTTTTTTCTCTCTGAATGTAATTCACTTTAGATAATGACAGTCTGACTGACAAACAGTGAAAAGGTCTAATTCGATCACAGGCTCATTTGGCTCAAAGGCTTTGTTTCTGAGTCGCTCCCAATGATCGTCACAGATATCCACCAGCGCAGCAGACAGTCCACTGGTCCACGCACAAAGACTGCTGCTCCTCTGTCGCAATGCATTCACAAAGAACACTTCATCTACAGCAACGATCACAACATTAACGCAGGATCAAGTCTTTTAATGATTCTTTCAACCTGTAACTTTTAGACTGTGTGACCAGGCAGAAAGCTCCGCTCACCACTTGCAACATGCTGGACACACTTTCCCACGTCGCCTCTTTGATGTTGTCTCCACCGTCCACCATCCCCTGGTATCCCTGAGGGGACAAACACATATGACAGACGTCCAGTGGGTCCTTCACGACGTGACCAAACCGGAATTCAACTTGGAAAAGCAGCACATATGAGAAGCAGCAAACAACGAAGCTCAGTAGATGACATTCGCAATTAATTAAATTATCGAGCTGATCGACTGATCGATCGATCAGCAGATGGTTTCAGTGCCAAATAAGTTTGAAAACAATACAATCAAAACAGAATGAGAACTTCAATTCAATCGTTGCTGTGGTGATTTTTCAGTTACACGTTTTTCTATTTGCAGAGTCCAGACTGAAATGAAAGCACGGCGGCGCTCTGCTGTCATTAACCCAGCCCAGCGGTTACTGGAGGCCGATGGGGATGACAGTGCAGACAGTGAAGGATGAAGCCTGCCCCTGGTAATCCAATTATATCCACACTCAGACCAGATCGTCTCGGTCCGTCCCTGCCACTGCCATCGGTGGCGTGAGGCCCATTCAAACTGCAAACACACTCGATATTCAGGATATTCAAGGGTTTTATTGTTGCTTTGATTCTCTGATGTTAAATTGCTGTGATTTAGCATTTTGTTGCATATTATCTTTAAGTAACAGAATTCTTGTTCTATATTAAAGATTTAATTCCTTTACCATTCATTACAGTTTAACACAAAATTCTGACAGTGTTTAAGTAAGTTCAGTTGGTTAAGTGATGCATGATGGAATAAACATGTAAACCTGGTCTGAGAGGCAACAACATACGCTTGATTTCTTTTATGTTTTGCATCTGAGCAAAATGGTCAATGATGGAAAGTTTAATATTTGATTTTTATGACGACGACACGCTGACTTGTCTCTGACATGTTCAAGTATTACTTTACAACTTTTTGCTAAATGAAATCCAGATTTTATGTTTCAACCCTTTATTAAAATTATCTGCATTTAACTTCTTGAGGTCAAATCCAGATAATGCAGGGTAACATCGGGTCTCTGAGTCCGTCTGGTTCTCTCAAACACAACCTCAGCCCGAGTCGTCAGTGCTCGTTTGTCTCACTGTCGAGTGCAGACTGCAGGCTCCCCGGAGTCACGGGGTCACGGCTCACCTCGTGGATGAAGTAGACCTTTGCTCCCACATAGATGCCCATCCGGACAACGGCCCGGACCGCCGCATTCATGCCTGGAAAAGGACAGAGACGAGTTAGTGGTTGTTTGACATGAAACGCAAACAGACAAAGTTTGGAGACACGACACAAACCCGAGGATTTACTACGTGTGTCAGCTCCAAACAGCGCAGGAGCCTCTAGAGGACCAACGAACAATGGGATTATTTGACAGAATTTTACAATCCAACACAACAGTGGTTTTCTATCACATTTTGTCTTTTAATTTGTCATTGGGGGAAAAAAAGTGTTGCTCTGCAAGCATTAAAAACTTTCTTGCAATTTCAAAGAAAGATTAGCAAAGATTCCTTCATCCACTCAACAACAGAGAAAACAGACGGAGAGAGAGAGAGAGAATAGTGAACGACAGCATAAACAGGGAGCGGCAGAAAGCAGACAGACCAACAGACGACAGGAGGGTGAAGAGGTCGAAAGCGACAGAGAGCAGAGCAGACAGTCCCTGAGGAACGCCTGTCCACTTCGAGAAATTAGAAACATGACAGACTGTAAATCTGATGAAGACACAAGCAGACAGAGGCTGATACAGCCGACTGAGAGACGCTGCATCCTGGTGACATTTGGCTTCAGCTGTGATGAAACTTTAATGAGGCTGAGGGGAAATTAGGTGTGGAAGCCAATAATAAAAGATCAATGCAAAGAAAACTAGACAACAAATGAATTACAAACTATACCGATATGAAACGAGGACATTTGTGAGGCACGATCGATCCTTCGGAGCACGTTCTCTGTGGCAGTGTGAGCGCAGCAGGCACAAGCTGCCGCTCGCAGCCAACAGGACTCTGTCGGCCAAATGTCCTCCCACACCACATGCTTCAAACAACCCGTCCCATTCACTGGCTCAGTCTGCACAATGTGCACCGGCACGTGACTGCGTCTTGGATAACAATGCAAATAAAGAAGCTATAATCTCAAGAAAATCAATTTGCAAAAGCTCAGACAAACTGCGTTGGGTCGAGGAGGTTTAGAGATGCCAACAACCATTTTTATAATGAATTAATCTGCAGATTATTTTCAGCCCAAAACATGTAGAAAATCCTCACAAATGAGAAACTGGAACAAGGGAGTGTTTGGCTTTTTTGGTAGAAAAGAATAAAAAAATTTCTGTCATTCAGCTAATTGATTAATTGTTTCAGCTCGAAACGAAACGATCACATCGACCAACAGACGAATGGATCATCTGATCTCAACACGAAACTGCTGGACTTCTGAGATTTTACCCCAAAACAGTTAAGTTAGAGTAAGTTGTCATTTTGAATTTTTTTCATTTTTAATCTTAGAGGTATTTTTTGTATTGGTATGTTTCTGGTAATATGCACCGTATATCTTCTCTCTTACCCCGAAGAGTTAAATAAAAAGTCTGTTTCTGTAGTTTCCCTTGAGGCCGTCACATTGAAATGCAGGTTAGATGAAGGTTAGATGCACACTGGGGGGTTAGGTTTCAGAATTACACAAGGTTGTTAAAATGTTTGAAAAATAATTAATAAATCAGGAAACTGCTATTTTGTTTTAATGTCTGAATGCATTTTTTGACAATAACCCTTACGACATGTTTGTAATGTGATAAATCAGAATCTGTGTAACCTGTCAACTGAATTTAAAATCGTGAAACAACGACTGTTCTTTTTTCACCTTGTCTCATTTGAAGTCGACACAAAGGCTGAAAAGAATAAAAGCAAAATGGGAAAAAAAAATCTCTGCACAACAGTCCGAACCCCAAACCGATGAATGAGGGGAACTTTGGCTCTGAGGTGCAGCATCAGTCACTGACTCTGATATCCAGCATGAGCTGATGTGCTGTGATGAGCTGAGGAGCAACATCAGTGCAACAAGGCCATAGGCAGCGTGTTATGTAAGAGCCTGTAAACCAACCAGAGCTGTGGACTGGATGGCAGAGCACAACATAGATAAACCACAGAGGGACGATATAGAGCCAGATGTGTGTCAGAGTCAGATAAAAGCATGCAGTGATGATGCTTCAGGAACTTTAAATGGAAACTACATGGATGAAGTGAAAAGCAAAAGCAGCATGAAGTGAGACGAGATCAACATCTGAGCATCAAGGACAAACTTCACTTCCGACTGATTTCACGTGTTTTTGCATTTGCATTCATTCCCTCTTCTCTCCATTCTCCATCACATCACACATCCCTGCAAACCCTCCGCTCCTCACGTAGGCTGCACGACCCTCAGAGTCCAGCAGCCTGCAAACGCACCGGAAGAAGAGAGAGCGCGCCTTCAAAATTAAAGCACCGCACCTCGAGCTAGAACACATTATATTTACTGTGAAAGGTTCAGCCGGAAGTGAGGTGTATTAACATGTTTGACTTGACAGTGGTCCTCTCACGACTCATCCTCCGTGATGACAGACACGTGTTTCCAAGCATCCACTGACAAAAATAAACCTTTAACATGTTACTTAACTTTATAATATTTCATTTCAGATATGAACTTTTGCAAAAGACCTAAAGCTACTCTTTTATAATATCATCATCCTGAAATATTAAGACATGCAATAGATTTAAAATCCTATCATGATGCGAGGTCACAGCTCTGAACTCTTTATGCAAACATTACAAATATTATAGAGATGATGCTTTTGGCTTAAAGCCTAAATGACTGCAAACACATGAATATAGATTTTTTTAAAAAGGTGCAGGATGCAATAATAAAGACACGTTAAATAGAGGCAGATGTCTTTTGAATTAATCACTGATCAGGATCACTTGTAGATATTATGATGCAAAAGCACCTGGACTCGTTTCTTGCATTATAACTTAATATGTGATGAACACTGAAGCCTCCATGTTGGAGATGAGAGACACAGGTGTGAACCGGAGCTGTTGCATAACCTCCAGTCACATCCATTAAAGAGCCCATCACTGAATCACACAGCACAATAAACTGCATGAATAATATAAAGTATTGAAATTAGACTTTTGCTGAGATGAAGAAAAAAAAAAAAAAAAACAGCATTTTATTTAATCTGTCCATTATAGGACATGCATGAGGCTGCATCCATTATCGGACAGCTTGTCTCTGCACTCTTATTTCTCCCATTAAAAGAGGATTTTTATAAAGAAAACAGTCAGTCAAGCATCACTGCAGCAGAGTGAGAGGTTGCACACATCCCTGCAGCAGCAGCACTGACTTGCAGCACTGACTCGCAGCACCGACTCGCCCCCGGGGCTGGACCCAGCTCAGCCTGCAGGACTGTCCGATAATGGAACCATACCTTGAGCGTCTCCTCCGCTCGTCAGCACCGCGATGCTTTTCCCGGCTCCGGACAGATTCTCGAAGAATTTGCGGGTGTCCTGCCGCTTCGGAGCCACCGTACCGGCCATGTCCGCCCCGGGTCACCTGTCACCTGAAGGATGCACAGCTCAACGACACCTGTCTCCGTCTGTGTGTGTGAGAGAGGCTGCAGAGACGCTGAAGTAGGAGCCGCAGTGTTTCCGCCCTCAACCTGCGGGGACACGCCCCCTCGACGAAGATCCGACATTCAGCGAGATGACTCACTCCACGAGCGATTACACAGATCAGAGGTCAGGGGTCACCAACAAAGCACACTCATGGCTGTTTTCCACAAAGTCCATTTAGTTGTTTTTTTATTATTATTACAGTTAAATAAGTCTGGAACTACAAAGAGTTCGTCTCCTGCCTAAAGTTTAATTTCTGAACACACAATATTTTTTCGATTCAAAAGTACGACGGAGGCCACGTTAAGAATAAAACAAATGAGATTTTGAAGAATACAGTTGTAAATCAACAAGAATAAAGTTGCATAATTACAAGATTAAGGTCATAATTGTAGTCTTTGTTTCACTTTGGCTTCGTTTCTAAATTGAGACCAGGCAGAATATTTCCATGTTTTGAGAGAGAACAAACACATAAACACACAGTAATCAACATGTTTCAGACAACGTGGCAGCTCCGTGCTTTGTCTATCAGAGGTTGCTGGTTCACTTCCTGGGTCGAGCTTTTCGTTGTGGAGTTTGCATGTTCTCTCTTTGCGTGCTTGGGTTCCCCCTCACGTCAAGAACATGTATGTTAGGTTCATTCTTGTCTTTTATTAATGCAGAGAGCAAATTTCCCAAAAGGGATCAATAAAGTAAAAGTTGACATTTAGCACAAATTCTAAAGTTATATTAAAAATATTAGGATGTTAATTCAAGTAGGTTATTCAAACTTCTACAGAAAACTAAATCACTTTTGTAAAAGCAAAAGAATATGGTTTTAACAATTTCACAAAAAAATACTTCTAAAATAAAATGATTTATTTATATTTCTATAACCAACTAAATTTTAAAAATATCATGTTTTAAAAATAGAGAATATCTATGATTTTTCTTTCATTCATTTATCAAGTTCCCAGCTTGTGAAACAGACGCAGAGTGAGAGATCTTTAATTTTTAATCCTTCTTTGGTTCTCACGAGTCAAAGCCCGCGAGCCAATGACGCAGGTGTTTCTCTGACTGACAGCTGAGTCCACCAATGGGCGTCCAGATCACGTACTGTGGATCTTTATTCCAACCAATTGCAACTGACACTTTTTTTTACTTGGGAAATTAAACATTTGCAGTAACAATTCATAAAATTCTTTAGAAAACAAAGAGTGAAGAAGTGAATGTTGTAACTGCAGGAGAAGTTGATATAATACAACACAAAGAGATTAGATTGTCAGATGAATTATGTAATGGCACCAACAAAGAATCCAGGTAAAAGAAAATCTCAGATAATTCTATGAAGAATAAAATAAAATATATCTTATATTCTAAAGTTCAGATTTGTAAGTGTAAACATCCTAAACATGATTGTTTTAACTTTGTAAACAACAAGTTGGACAGAAGTCATGACCTTTCATGAAGTTCATGACCTTGAGCAATCGCTCACATGCTGCATGTTTTATCTCAATGACTCTTTATATCTTTCCAAACACACTTTGGCCTCTCACACCCGTCGCCTGCCAGAAGTTTCATCACAATGTTTTCAGGACAAAAGGGATTATTTGCCCAGCAGGTTGGAACAGTTGTCTGTGATTCGACTGTGAGGGGCCACGCAGAGGACATCAGGTTCCTCCATATGTGGAAAGACCTCCTGACTGAAGACGTGTGGCTGCTCCTCACTTCTCCAAATGCAAGCTTAACATTTGAAACAAGGAACTTCCTGGTGCCACATGAATCTGGGCCTGTCATCACAAACACTAAATATATTGTGAGACATTTCAGTTGAAAGTGAATCAGCAAAGCTTCCAAAAAGTCAGTGGACGTGAGAGACAGATTTAGAATAGATAAATAGATAAAAGAAATCAAAGCAGCAGAGATATCCTGACTTTTACTAAAATCGCCTTCACTTCCCAGAATGCAGCTCAGTGTCATATCTTTACGACACCCCGCCCGTCTGGTAAATCCCCACATCCTTCAGACTTCCTGTCCCCAGTTTGTAACAGACTTTCTGTTTATAAATGTCAAGTCTCAAGAGACAAACTTAGAAGATGAAGTTTGGAAAGCTGCAGGTCAGCGTTATGGGGTCAGGAATCAGGACCTCTGTGATATTATGCACAGACACACATACCATAAACTGAATATATCGACTGATTGTCAGAATTCAGTGCCGTCCATCATCAAAAATGAGAGAGGAGTCATGTGATATAGAGCCTATTTGTAGCTACGCAGGCCAAAGAAGCCACATATAGAAAAACAGTCCATCAATGATATGATACATCCAAAGTGAATCATCCCATGAGACCAGAACATTTAATAATCCTTCATTGTTTTATCATTTATAGGTAAAAATATGAGTATATAAACAGTCAATAAGTATTTTTTTATAATTATAATTTTGCAGCTGAACTTGTCTGTAGGATTCATGATGCTGTATTAATATGACACTCAGGAGGGAAGTGAAGGCAACTTTAGAAAAAATTCTGAAGTGGGATCTGTGTTTATCTGTGGGAGAAGTCGCCCCCTGCTGCTGCACAGAGAGCACTGCACACAGGGAGAGAGCCGCTCAGCACTGTGAAATACTTCAAACCAGATAACACTGTTGGAGGAGATTTACTCCCCAGTGGATGAAATAAAAAGACCGAGGCAGGCCCGCTCAATAAAAATAATTTATTTACAGTGGCATGAATCATAAATTAACGAGCAGCATTGGCAAAAGCAACGTTAGAGTCGACAGCTTGCATAAAGTGGTGTGAACGTCTGGACTTTTGCATAATGACACACTCACACTCTGGATAAACTGTTTGTACTGGACTGTGTCACTGCTGAGACATTTAATATGAACATCAGGGCAGAGATTTAAAAAAACCACAGACAGATCTTTGAACAGCTACACGCTCCTTCGGCTTTGACATATCGCTCTGATTTACATTTGTACTGTGAAATACTTTTGGATATCAAACACATTTTACAAATCCTACGGCCGACAGCTGATCACAAAGAAACATTTCAAAGTGGCCTATTCTTATTGTTTGTAGCCTCTGGAAATATTCAAGATTTCAGCTACATTAAAAAAAGTCTCTGTGGAGGCACAGTAGCTTTTTGAATATTTCACCAGTTTCTGAGATTTCTGTCATTTCAAATTCAAACCTCATGACCTGCACCAGTTGGTTTAAACAGTAACTCCTGTTGTAGAATGAAACACTTCAGCTCTAAAGTCTGCAAAAAAAGCTCGGTGACACATTCGCTCAGCGCTGGATGTTCCTGCTACAACTCAGCTTGAAATATCCAGACGACTTACGATGCAACAACGCTGGAAAAAATTTATTTCTTTTCTGGCCCAGAATCACCAGTGTGATCTTACAGTCACTATCTGTACTGTCATCCAGTGGTAGAACAACAAAAGACACCCTGACCCAAGGACTGTTCTTCAAACAACAATTTATGCCATAAGAATCATTTTGAGATGTCACATTTTAAAAAAATCTAAATGTAGCGGCTTTAAATAGGAAAACTAGATATTTAAGAGTTAATTGTGAACAATATTGACATAAATCTGAGTGAAATATAACTTAAAGCAGCCCAGTGCTGCCCTGTCGGTGAACAAAGAAGAAACTATGTGCCAACTTCATTTTCACATTCCTTCTATTTAGTATATTTGTTCATTTACATTCAATCAGTGTACGTTTGAAGCTTGGACTCGTTTTGACCATTTAAGTCTCATAACATTTGGAGTTTAGGAGAAAAACTTTAGAGATAAAACTTTTTATTGGGCCTGAAACTGAAAAATTCAAGATGATGTCCAGCTGTGCAGCTTTTGATGTGAAATCTCGTCAGCTGTCACAGAGAAGATGAACATCTGTGATTGGAATTGTTGCATTTCTGTCTATTAATGTTATTTATTAATGTCGTTTACAGGCCACCGTAGCCCAACAGAGATCAGCAAAGATTACTTAATGCCCCTTTAAAAGACACTGATGTACTTTCACATACAGTGTAACTACAAACTAAATAATTTGGAATTTTTGCCCTTATAAAAATCCTGGCTGTCTGATCATTAAACCTACAGTATGAAGTGGTCAATCAGTCACTCAGCAGTATGCGACACAAGCAATACGCCTGTAAAACTTAGTTATGCACCCGACAGAGAATCGCAGATCCAAGGCATTATGCTTTGTCTTTAGCATCTTAAGGTACTTACATCAGTTACAGTATTTTGCAATTGATAAAATATCTATCTGCGAATTAAGAAAATTCTTCAGCATACTGTATCAGTCAAAATCAAGAGACAATAATTCACCTTCATCTAAAACATTGCGGCACATGAGCGTTTACATCCGCCCTTGATCGCCTTCAACCTTTGCAGAGTTTGACATTCGGGACGTTTGCATGGCTCACACTTTCTCTCAGAGCTTTTACAACATGCAAGCACATTGGAGCATAATTTACTGCACTGAAAGCTGAAAGGACAGGAAGGAGAAAAAAAAGTGTTTCAGTGTTTCATGTTGCAGTCAGTTTGCATTTTCACATTCTTCTTCTTTTGGGCAGGAAAGTAATCGGACATCATTGTTACAGTGTGCGCTCAACAGATTTCTGACCGTCTGCAGGAGAGAAAGAGGGATTCAAGAAATCCTCGTTGCCAGTTACAGTTACTTTTGTTCACAAGCTTATATGAGACAGCACCAAATGAGTAGAGAGAGCACCTTTCAAACTGAAACGATTCCCATAATGCTACAAGTCCAGTCTGTGAAAGTCTGTGAAACATCACCTGCTCGTCTTAGTGAAACAGAAAGGTTGAATTTAGCATTACTGATCTGTTTATGGGGACCAGGTCAGACTTCAACTTAACATCCTTCTGAGACTGGTTTGTGTTTATATTCATCACATAGATTACGCAGAGTCTCGTGGTTCAAAGATCAAAGCTTCACCCAAAGACAGACTGAACACAACAAACACACTTTTGAATTGTCCTCCAGCGAGACGGAGAGCTTCAGCCGAACGCCTGGAATGCAAGAGCGACTCCTGCAGGCCAGTACATCACAACCATCAAGTGTCATTTCAAAATGAACCGCAGTAGCGTGGAGTTTTATGAGATGTTGTTTTAGAGGCAAAGCTGCTGTGAAGGCAGAAATATTTTCATTGGTCAAATCTTAGTGGGCGGAGCAAACAAACCAAAACAAAGTCAGTTTAACACGAGTGCAGACGTTCGAGATGCTGAGCACTGAAGGTTCAACGATGAGTCTGTGTTCGTCTACATTTTGACCCAAGTACCTTCTTTACCAGTGAAGTAATCCAATTACTTCACTTGCACTCTTCTTGTCTTGTGGTTCTTTGGCTCCACAAACTTAATTTAACCAATGAAATATTTCTGCTGTCTAAGAAATGTTTGTTGGACTAAAACTCCAAACTGCTGTTTTACAATATCACTTAGGGGGAAAAGGGTTTTATAAATCTAAGTATGTACACTATCTATACACATTCACCTTCATTCAAAAAGTCATTAAATAGGGATACAGCTCCCCTTTAACTACAGCAGTTGAAATATATTAATTTTTAAATCGACATCAAAATGTACCATTTTGAGAGATTTTCTTAAACAAAGATATTCTTGATTTTTTTTTGTCGTCATACAAAGAATCTCTAAAACTTCTTCAAAACTATAAATACCTGTAAAATATTTTTCATAAACCTTCTCATTTGACATTTTCAGTCAGGATGTAAAATAGAACCATAAAAGATAAAAATCCAGAGCTTTCGTTCGTGCTCGTCAACCATTCGGTTCTCCAGTGTCGACCTGTGACATCGTTTGTTTCAGTTTCACACACATCACAAATCCACGGCTTCAGAGACTTGAGAGGATTACAGTTACATGCCGGCGGTGGGAAAACTTTAGGAATACATTCATCTGACCAGAGCACATTATCAGCAAACACTGTGTGTGTGTGTGTGTGTGTGTGTGTGTGTGTGTGTGTGTGTGTGTGGGTCCATGTATCACAGCCTGGGACAAGTGAAAACGTGTTTTACTTTACAGTTGTATTTGTCTTAAAGGTGCCACATGTAGCATTTTGTGTCTCAAAATGTAAAAGAAACACTTTGAATTTGTGGGAGTTTACTGTCTTAGGCATGATGCTACTACTTGCCCCTGATTCTGGTGGTTTGTTTGTTTGAACCTGGACAGCGTTTTGCTTCCACAGTAAAATGTTTGCCGTTTGGTTCTTGGCTCAGCAGCTCACAATGAAAAATGCAAAGTTAAGGCTGACGCTGATCATTTTCCTCACAATTAAACTCGAACTGTGTTGGAACAAATTGTGTGTCTGTGATTACAAACTGGTTTGAAGCACTATTCAAGAGAAAATCAGTTTCTGGGAAGTGTACGTGATTCTTATTTTTATATGTTCAAATGCTACACTGACACCTTTTTGACACTTTTGATTCTACGTATATGGTCCAACATTAAACAGGAGATAAGCCCGACTACAAAGCTGTGATGTTTACAGTGTATATATCTGAGGATGTGTGTGCCAGTGTAACGCGTGTTTTCTATACTGTGAATTCTCAAACAGAGGGCAGGGCCTTTATTTATCTAAAGACATCGCCCTGTTTTCCTGATGTCTGTTCCTGTGCCAGTGTTGAGATTCATTAGCCTCCACAGCAAAGAGGCGTCACAGTGGACTTCAATCAGTTCAGGTTCTGAACGTTTGAAGGTTCTGATTGTTTGAACACCAGGTTTTAAGTGAGAATTTACACAGTACAGTATGTATGTATTCTTTAAATACTAAGAATCGAAGCACAACCTCCAGTAAATAGCTAAAATCCAGGGTTTCCCACAAACCCCTGAATCAGCAGTCAAACTATATTCTAGTTTGTGATTCTTGTATGCTCCTATTGTGCATTTGCTGTCAGGATGGTTCAGATGTCAGTCTCCCTGTGAATTGATTGTTTGCATAAAATATGAAATCAGCGTGCAGCAGGCCACACTGAAGTGAATGCAGGTCAGACTGTGTTACATGTCTTGGTTGTCCTCTCTCTTGGCTCTGAGCTGGCTGGTGACAGACTGAGCAGTGTTTCCATCAGGCGTCCTCAGCTCCTTCATGCTTCCTTCATGAGCTGAGCTGAGAAGGCCTCAGCGTTTTTGCCTGTCTCCCCGTGTTTTCCAGGGTCAGCAGAAATTCTATAGAAGACAGAAAGTAAGAATCACAGTTATCACCGAGGGAAACACATAAGATGATGTAAATTTGAAACACCATTAACTGATAGCTTAGCGTTGTTTGTGATAAATATGTCAAGTATATCATGCACATCATGGAGCAGTCATTTCTTCAGGCTTCAGTTTTTCCTCTACTGACTCATTAGTGTCAGGATGATGAAACACTACTGTATAAACCATGTGTTATTAGTACAGATTTAACACGATCATGTTCAAGGTAATGTGTACAAACATTTCACTTACAGAATTGGCTTCACTTTCTTGTGTCAGCATGTCCATTCCCGGCAGCTGCCTCAGGATCAGGCTGCTGTCACTCACCTGTAACCATGAGGATACCACAGTAACTCCAATGAGTGTATGCAATGGAACAGTAAATGGCAGACAGTCTCTAAGCTCATGTCGAACCTCTCACCTGCTCAGTATTCATGGAGGTCATGGAGCTCATCTGTCCTGACATCTGGTTCATGTTGCCACCGTTGCTGGCCATGACTCCCAGGCTCATGTTGTTGTTGCTGTTGTACATTCCTCCATTGGGTTGTGTGGAGTACTGCGACTGGGACTGTTGGGGGTACACACTGGAAGGAGGCAAACTGAGTCAAAGAGCATGAATGATATTCACAAAAACACTACATTCATGTCCACATAAGATTTGGTGATTTGTTAATATGTTGTCACCTGTTGCTGGTGGACATGTTGGCAGGTTGGGGCCATCCGTTGAGGTCGGTGCTCGTCTGGTAGCCCGGGGCTCCTCCCTGGTTCGGACCCTGGGGCTGAGCTTGGCCCTGGTTCTGCTGCAGCATGGGGCTCTGACCCTGCCCCATCCTGGGGGACAGCAGCGGGCTCTGCGGGGTTGCAGCCCCACATGGAAAGCCAGACACTGGGTCCTGGTGCTGCTGCTGCTGCTGCTGGCTCATTCCTGCAGATTGGAGCAAATAAAGGGTCATAGTTTGTATGGACAGGTGTGAGAACCAGGCTGGGAAGTGACCAGCCACTACTATCTAACAACTAACTAGTAATGTTTACTTGTAGTTAGTAAGTTACTCTACTTCGACCCTGGACAAGAGAAGTGGGAATGGTTTTGCCTCTAAGCCAGAAGAAATGATGTCAGTGGTATTGAAAAATCTCCATCTCTGTCGAAATGCCCTCGGCAAAGAATTGAACTCCTTGATGACCCAAACTATTGTTCAAAATCCTCAGGGTCCTATTCTGTCCTCACTTCAGAAACTTACAAGTTCCAGATTGTATTTTTCTATGGAGCATATTCACAAACTTAAAAAAGTGACAGAAGACACAGGAAGTTAACAAAAACTAAAAGAGGAATTTTTTGGTTCCCCGGCACCACCACCAGAGCTATTTCCCTACAACATGGCTGTATGTTGTCTCCTGATTGGTTTATGACAGGGTTAGAATCACAGACAATAGGAAGAGTGTTAGTCTGAGCCTGAAAGTAGAAAATCCTATGCAACATTGTTGATTTACACACAAAAACAAATCTAGTGCAAATACAGAAAGCATTTTAATCATGCAACCTTCAGCCACACACATCAGCTTAAATCATTTCAAATGTTTACAACAATCTGGACGAAGATGATTATATTTGATTGCCGCCACCACGACAGAACAAGCGACTACATCCCCCATGAAGCACACACAGACGACTGCGACGCCGCTGCTGACCTGAACTGCTGAACTGGAAGGCACTGTGCTGTGATGGCGGACTCATTACTCCACTGTACTGCCCGCCTACATTTCCCATCATGCCCTGGCTAGCCAGATGATGGCTGGGGGAGAGAGGGGAGGAGAAGGGGCTGGAGGAGCCGGGATGAGGAGGAGGAGGTGGAGGAGTAGAGGGCAGGCCAGTACCGTAGCTGGAGGCCGGGTAGGGGAACTGCTGCGGGTTGCCCTGCGGGAGCCGCGGGTTGGTGCCACCTATGGGCATCGGCGTAGGTGCGGCGCCCCCGCTGGGCATGTTAGGCGGCATGTTCATGCCCTGAGTCCGCATCATCATGGCACGCTGCTGGTGCACGTGCTGCTGCTGTTGGCGTTGGCGGAGGTGGTTGTTGAGGTACTCGCGCTGCCGCTGGCCCAGCATCTGGGTGTTGAGGGTTACCTGCAGAACGAAACGCAGTGAGGTGACACTTAGATACATGAAACAGGATGTAAACGGGCTGTAAACTAGAGTCTGAGGGGACATTTACTAACAATGAATATGTGAATCAACCCTGCTGCAGTTTGAATCAGAGGAAATGCAGGATGTAAATGCAAATGTCAGGAATGCAAAACATCTTCTCAGCCACTGAACTCAGATTTCTACATTAACACTTGAACTTAATTCACTGTATATATGGACTGACCTGGTTTGGTACGTTAGACCTTAGAGGTAGATTCATATTGGGCACTCCACTCATCTGGTTCACCATCGGCTGACGGTTCTGCGTGGGGGATAAATAGAGTGCTTGATTAATCTGAATGGAAAATTACAGGAGACAGCTACAACCAGTCAGACATAAAAATACATTCAGTTTCAAAGCAGCCCCTTGACATGTCATCTCAGTTTATGAATGTTGAAAATACCTACAGGCCCCTGAAGCACTAACACTGTTATGGCTTAGGTCTCGTTAGACTCCTGAGGGGCCACCAAGGCTCCAAATGTTTGCAATAACACTGAATGAATCCATTGCATGGAAGATCATTTGTATCATAGCTGCCATGGTACAGTCTATTTTAAACAAAACTATATAGGAGAACTTTCTTAATTGTTTAATATTTCAAATAAAATGCCACAGGCTGAATTCGTCAATGTCAGGTATTTCTTTCAGTGTTAAAACCTTCACTGGAATGACTCATGCAGACTTTGACTTCACCGTTTCCCCACTGGCACCGACAGAAACGTAAAGGTGGAAGTGCAAAAGTCGTATCTCACAACTGAACATGCTGTTAAACCATCGGCGCTATTTTAGTTGACACGCACGAGCTGTTTTCTCTGAACTCCACCACCGGGTGGCAGTCTTGACTTCAGTAAGTAGTGATTAAAAATGTAAACATGGATGCTTGGTGTAAGAAGTCCCTTGTGGTGAATTTGTTATATTTCAAAATTTAGGGATTAAACCCCCTTAAGATGAACCATCCTGAGACACAACACACATTTAATCATAAATACAAGATATAAACACGACATATGCATTCATTCAAATACACAAGGGCTTCACCATCTGATTTACTATATAAAACTGACAGATTCACCTGTGACAGATCACAGCTCTCCATGAAAAATAAAGCTGTTCATATAAATTTCAAACAGAGAAACTCTTCTCTCAGTTGCGCTGTATGTGTTTGTAGACCTCAGCTACATGATCACAATGTTTTCCACAGGGTGCCTCAATATTAATGTTACAAAGCTGGATGACAAGTTACACTTTTACAGCAGCCTTGTACTGAAATATACGTGGCAGATGTTGTCATTAGCAGAGAAAACTCAACACAGGCAGAGCTGAATCTCAGTATCAGCATCTCCATCGTGCATTAATACTAAACATCGACAGTAAATGCCACAAAATAAACAAACACTTGCCTAAAAAATCCTGTTGGTTGTTTCTTTAAGAACTGTGATTTTGCTCATTAAGTAAATTCATGCTGAGTTTGCACATTGTTTGACTTTTATGAAAGTCCACATGTGAATTTGCTCCATTGACCAGTTGCAGCCTTGACAGTTGTGACCTTCGAGGGACGGAGAGAGTCAGAAAGCCAGAAATGTAACAAGCCATCACGTTAACTGTGTTGCACCTTTAACTCTGATAGAATCCTCCTCTGCTGGATGAGAGGCAATAAAAATAGAGTTTTCATTTTTGTATCCATTACGCCATGAAGGACACAAGCTACAACTAATAGTAGCCACTGCACGACCTGCAGGATTGTTGCTAGGACAAGTAAATTCATGTTGCTTTGCTACTTTTCAGTGTGATTGGGCACGAAGCCTGATCACCGACTGGATATGATGGTCTGTCTGACCCACAACATTCCTGCTTTGTCGTTAGTGAATATCAGAAGAGTGATGTGCTCCCTACCAGCTGGGCCTGGAGTCGGTGCTGCAGCTGGAGCCTCAGGTTGTTGGGCTGAGGTGGCACTCCTGGATTAGGCCCCCCAGGCCTCATCCCAACCGGTCTGGGCCCCGCGCTCCCAGGCATCCTCATCATTGGAGGGTAGCCAGCGGGTGGCATCCTCTGCGCCCCCATGTGGCCGCTCATTGAGGGGCCGTGAAACCCGGCATCGGGAGGCATGCCGCCGTAGCCCGGCTGGCCGCCGTAGTGTTGACTGTACAGGAGAGGCTTCATGCCGGTCGCTGGGTCTGAGGAGCTGAGGTACTGGTCCTGGTCCGACAGAGGACCCTGCAGGGTGGGAAGCGAGAGGAATCAATCAAAAATGTGCTTATTTTGCAAGAGGGGGTGTTTGACTTGTTTTCTGAGTTGTTTTCCGTGTATATTTTTTAGTTCTAACTACAGTCTTCGATTTCATTAAATTAGATTTTTCAGGACTCATAGTGGATCACTGGGATTTAATCTATAACTTTAATACTAAAACATATAGTTTTTACTGCTCAGATTTTTCATTTGCATTATTTTATACATTTTCTCAAAGAACAGTTAGTAAAGGCTTTGCATTAATCAGTTTTCATGACAATATAAACACAAAAAAATATCAAATCAAATTCTTCTCTTTCCTAAAATAAGCATATGAACTAGAATGGTAGAATAGCTTCAAACTAATAAGCGTTCATAAGCGATTGTTGACTGTTCCCCAGCCAGGTGATTCTTTAGCTCACCTGTCCGGCCAGCGTTGGGATTCCCAGCATCTTGTCGATCTCCTCCAGACCCTCATAGTCCTTCAACACCGAGCACAGCTGGCTCAGCAGGGCTCCTTCATCTGGCTGGCCCTCAGGCCCCGCGTCGCAGCACCCCATCCCATCCCCCTGGGGGACGCCGTACGGTGGCCTGGAAAATAACTTGATGTTATTGTCACACTGGAGTCAAGGGATGAGGACAAAGTCCAGATCAAGTGCTGCTCATGTTTAATTTTTATTGGGCGACTCTGCTTTCATACTTTGTGATGGAATGAATGCTTTACCTGCTTTGATTTCCATAATGATCCATCGTTATCATTCGGTCTGGCCATGGTGCAGTCTGATTGGGCGGGGCATGTTGCTGAGGGTAGGCCGGGTTTGCCATCTCCATCTCTGCAGGGAACATAAAATGTCACAGTCAGTTCAGGGGAGTTGTCGTCAGTTAGTGAGTTTCTTTCTCTCTTGCTTCTCTTCTCACCGTTGCCCATCAGCTGCATGTTGACCATGGCTCTCGATCCAGGAGGGCCTCTCGGGGGCAGTGCAGTGTTCATGTTGGGAACCATGCGACCAGGTCCAACCCCCTGGCCCATCATTGGCCCCTGTGGACCCCCTATGTGCCCCTGTGGACCCCAGCCCTGCTGCATGGAGCCTCGCATCGCCCCATTATTCAGCATGCCTGATTTGGAGAAATAATCAGATTTTGAGATTTTAGTCATTTTATTCAACACAGAATCTTAGAACCTTATTTTAACAAACAGTACAGAACATCAGTATTTTTAAGCAGGACTGTCGGGACACCATTTCTTTTCCTGCCTGACCTGGATTGGCCATCGCAGCCTGGTTGGCCATGCCTGTGTGGCTTCCCATCATGCCTTGCTGCTGTTGCTGCTGCAGTAAGGAGTAGGGGCTGTTGTTCCTGTGCTGGGGAGGAAATGATCTGCCAGCGTTGGGGTTGGGGCACATACTGCCGTCCAGAGACGAGCTCCTGACGGGAGGAGCCCCTCGACCCGGTTGGCCCGGCCTGGCACCACTGAAGTCTGCTGGGTGAAAGAAAGGTTTTCATTTTCCTGAGACAAAGACATGATGAAAGTATCCTTATTCTCTCAGAGAGATTATAAAGGTTTGTTCAATTTTAGACACAACTATCCAGACGTACTTGCAGGGCCGATGGGAGGGAAGGCTCTGTGCTGGCTGGGTGGGCTGCTGCTGCTGCTGCTGTCTGTCATCTGCAGGATGTTGCTGATGATGGTCTGTTTGTCCACAGAGGAACCGGGGGGCACAGAGGAAGAGGAGGTCGAAGAGGAGGCTGGTCTTCTGACTGGTGGCTGGACCCCGAACTGCTGCTGCTGGCTGCTACTCTGCAGGTCATCCAGCAGCTCCTCCAACTCACTGGTCTGAGGTCAGCCGCAGGAAAAAACAGGATTAGAAGATGAGTCTTTCATCGATTAAAGCACAACAAGCTTAACTGGTGCAAAACTTAACATAACATTCAGTAAGATTTTTTTTATTTTTTTAGTACAACAGTTTCACCCGATATCAGCATCAATTGTGCCACATTTCTCTGATTAAAACATTTAAAAGACGTCATCCTGGGTTCCCACATACACTTTGATATTAGTTCTCAAAGACATTAAAAACCATGATATGACTATAAGGAGCGGGACAACGAAAACTAAAAGAAAAGAAACTTTCATATAGTGAAAACATCTAATATTACAGTGTAATTTAACACACACACACACACACACACACACACACACACACACACACAATCACACACCACTGATAGAAATGGTTTCCTCCGGCCGTTTGGCTGATGAATAGAGGAGGAGCTAAAAATAAACTGCCGGCACTAATGAGGTCATGTGTGATGTACAGTAAAAAACACAGTCACAGTTCTGTTTAGCCAGTGTGTATATGCACATACACACACACACGCACAGTGAACACAGCATAGGCACATATCAAGGGCATAATTTCAAATGGGTATGTGAGGGACACGTCCCTCCTACTTTTCAAAATGTAGTTTTTGTTGGGCAGGCGAAGAATCTGTGATGAAGATAACCTCGGCCATGTAGAGCGAATGTCTTTGTTTGTGCAGTATATCAAATACTTTATCAGGCAGTCACAGCGTCACTGTCAGTCACATACTCAGTACTCGCATTGTGCCTCAAACTCTGTTGGCTTATACATAAAATCAAATACATGAACACTTGTATATTAGCACAGTAGCTTTACCACAAGCCCGAGCTGCGTGTTGCTTGTGCCACCTGAGGTTTGGAAACAGTGAACAGTGAGTATGTACTGAACCTCATTATGATATGCAGGCTCCGGTATCACGTCTGACACAGAATCAGGTAGCTAACAGGCAGCGAGCTTGGAATTTGCTACCAGATAAAAACTGGACTTCGTTTTAAAACCGTTGGGGATTGAGTGGAAGACTAAAGTTTGCTGACTTTGCTGTAGTTTCCCACAGCTGCCACTAGATGTTAGTAAAAAGCCGAACCTTACTGGCGGTACCTTTAAGCCTTACTAGGATTTCACATCAGAAGCACAAGTACAAGTGTGCAGACAAAGGACATTATTTTCCGTGTCCTAAGTTCTGCTAGGCAACTAAATTCCACTGTTGAAAAGAAGCAGCAGGAGTCAGACTTGTACATCTCTCAGCTACACGATTAAAGAATTTATGGACGTCAGAAAATATCAGAGGATGGGGACAAGTTAAAACTGTGGATCGTGTTTAACATATTCTACATTCTGAATCCAGTGGAGTCTGAACATCCATAATGTTCATCATCTTCACTCGGTTTGTGCAAACTGCACATTTAGTGTGAAACAAGTGTTGAGTATAAAACTTAATTTGATGTTGAATAAGGTGATAGAGACATATTATAGCACATAATTACACACTTAGAAATTATATACACAATGTCACATGTTTGCTTTCTCACACAGTGACACGCAGTAGCACAAACACACTGTAATAAAAATGTACACACTATGAAATATATGTACACAGTCTAATACAAACACACACTTTGTAACCCGGATACACAACCAATGCTGTCATATGTTCTCCTGCACTTTCTCATTAACAAATTCTGTGCATGCAGTTTTTTTGTATTATCTTGTTCTTTATTTCTGTTTATTTCTAATTTAGCTCCCAATTTAAAGCACTTGCAATCATTCATTCAAGTGCTGTATAACGTGTCATCTGATTTGTACGTGCACACGAGATCATAAACACCAGGTCATGTTGACATTCTGTTCCTCAGCTTTGTCTTTCTGTTCTTCCTGTTCTGCTCCTTGTCCTGGCAAACTGGAATATCATCTCAACAGTGTTAACCTCCTCTAAAGCAGCTCGTTCCCGTCACCATCAAGACCAGCTGAACCAAGCATCACCTTAATCTACAGGCCAAGCCATCGAGCCTCTGAATGGCTGCCTCCCCTCCGGCAGCAGCCCCCGCTGTCCGGAGGCACAACTGCTGGCAGGAGAGTCGCCTTTGTCTCGGAGGATGTCAAACTTTCAATCACTTCCTGGAACCAACTTCAACTATGTCAGAACACCTGCACTTTAAATAAGCACGACAACACTTTGAAGGGGCCACACTTTGCTGTAAACTAAGCAATAACTACAAGAGAGGGAGTTTTACACTGTAAAATATTGGTGCTGCTGAAAACATTAGTTTGTTTGGGTTTACAGCTGAATTTAGCCGTCACAGACTTCAGTCTGCAGCGCAGTTTTATACAACTGCCAAACCATGAACAGGGTTAAATGATTTTTATATGTCATTATCATTGAATCAACTTCAATCCTCCCATTCAAGTCAGTTAGGGAGGACTGCAGTGAATCTGCGTCACTGTGTCAGTCTGAATCAAGTATGAGAAACCTGTTAATCAAGCACACAAACTCTTCATCATATTCCATTTAAGTCTGGAGTCATCAGTTTCCACTGGGACCATATTTTTAACCACTGTTCTTAGGCAGAAAATAGATTGAAAACTGTTCACAGAGTTATCATTAGGTGGAAAAGAAAATTTCAGGGGGGATATTTTAAAATCTAGACAAATAAAACCAAAAACCAATAGCCCGTCAAAAACTCCTTGGAGTATGTTTAATTATTAATCCTTAATTATTTTTATATTTACTCAGAAGAAAGACTTTCCATCATGTGTTGCAAAACAATTTTTATGCAACCTGAATGATGCAACGTTTCAGCTATGCTAGTTAAATTTGACGCAGACATTAATCATCCTCAGAGGATGAATCCAAATGACTTTAGGGATCCCATGACTTGTTAAAGTGGCATCGTGACCATGTCCAAATTTCAACCTTCTAAAGCCTCTAAGTCTCTTCGATAGCCAGTAATATTTTGGCTATCAAACTATTTTATACATCTCTTTTCTTATTGGTTCACAATTTTGTAATCACATGACCTGTCAGGTGACATTTTGGACCAGCCCCTGTAAGGTGTGTCTCTGCAAACCAGCAACTGGCATTTTTACATCATAAATGTTTTAAATCATTAATTGACAATCAAAGTTGCTGGTGAATACATTTCTGCCGATCCACTGATAGATGAATCATTGCTAACCATGAATATAACTGTCAACAACACTGACCTGGTCCGCTATGTTGAAACCCGCTTCCTGTTTCTCCGTCTTGACGTTGGACAGCTTCGGTCCATCACCAGCTTCCATCTTGATGGCTTTATCCAGGATGCCGTTATCGTCCCTATCCAACAGATAACGCAGCAACGCATTGTCCTTCTTTTTGGGGCTCCCTGGCTCCTGTTTAGTGCACAGCTCACCTAAGGCGGCCATGTTGTCCCCTGAAGCTGACTCTGGACCAATGGGGTCTTTTCCAGTAGCCTCAGCCGTTAGCTTGGCCAACTCCACGGGTGAGGTGCTGGTCTGAAGCAACCGATGGAGAATTTTGTGTTTCTCCTTTAACGAGGTGGAGTGGTTGTTATGTCCAGCCCCACCCACACCCCCAATCCCACCTAGCTGGTCCTTACAGTCCTGGTCGTCCCCCAGGGGTCGCGGTGGTGAGCAGGGATCAGAGGGCTCTAATTTGGTGGTGAGGAGCTGGAGCAGCTTAGTGTGCCCTTTTGCGTTCAGAAGGCGATTTGGGGCGTCGCCAAGCTCCCCTAAGCTTCCGTCACCTCCGAAGCCGTCAGGGTCACCTTCTCTCCCCTCCTCCTGCTCACCCTCCTGGGTTTGTGATAACAGTGAGTCGTGCTGCTCCCCAAAAGTTCCAAATAAGTCAGCCTCTAAGCTAGGATTGTTCTTGGCCAGTTGGCTACCACTGCTGCTGCTGTGAAGAGGGCTCTGAAGGCCAACTGGCTTTCTGTCAGGTGACTCTGAATGCTGCCCCTCAGTGAGTCCCTGGGAAATCCTGTGGCCCTGGGTGAGGGCCTGCAGCGCACTAAGGGAGTTGAACCCTTGGCCATTTCCTGTGCTGCTGCACACAGACGCTGGCGAGTGGAGGCTGGCTGCGGGAGAGAAAGAACCAGGGGGATGTTGTTGGAGGTGAGGGCTACTACAGCTGCTGCTGCTGCTGGCCGCCATGCTGGGGCTCTGGCGATTATGAGGAGACAACATGGCACTCTGGGCCCCTGAGGTGATGCTGGGGCTTCCATGTGCTGAAGGGCTACCCAGCTTGAGCGCGTGGCTGTTTCCCTGAGGCGTGGGCGCCCGACCCGATACGCCCCCAAAACCACGACCAGGGGCACCGGAGGCTGTGGCGGAGTGGTGCATGTTGCTGGTGACACTGGCATCAGGGGAAGGAGAGGGACCACTCACACTGGTCGGGGTCATTGGCTTGGCCATGCCCTGGTCTGCGGTCATGCCACCCATGTTCTCCCTGGAAGGAAAAGAAAACACACACAAATGAAATATCGAATTCAGACATTACACAGGTTATGGTCATCCATCCATCCATCCATCCATCCCAGTATCCATCATTTTCTTACCAATATTTTTTGAGGTCTACTGAATCTTGTATTCTTGCATTCTGTGTACTCCCCCTTATTAAAAAAGAAGCTTTTTAAACAGTGACATTCTAACCAGTGATTTTCAGTAAATGTCTATTAAAAGTAGTAAATAGCATTTTGGATTCAGTGAAAAGTACACCATACACAAGAGGTTAAATAACCCCCTTTCTTTCAACTGCAATCAGTCATGCCATGAAGTAGAACAGAGAGCAGCTCTGAAACAGTGTATATAACTGAGAAAACAAAGTTGTAACGAGGCCTAAAGCTGTAACAGAGAGCGAGCTTTAAACATGGGTCGGCTTCAGCCCCACACCAGACACACAAAGCTCTGATTGTGCTGAATGCTGGAGCGATAATTTTGAATGTGAAACTTGTGGCAGTAAAAAGGCCAAGTTCTCGACATTGATCCCCGAATGCTCCGGGTAACAGTCCTGGCATTGTTTTCTGACCGCTGTCCAATTGCTGACTCTGAATGGCCATACCAAAGGCTGGACGCTGGTTGAGTCGCCGTCGCTCCCGGCGGTGGGAGGAAGGGACGGAGATACTGTAGACTGGACTGACTGGTGGTGCTTGTGTCAGTTTTGGTCTATACATGTGGCGGCGGTTCTGAATAACAGGCTCTTTGTTCTCCATCCACATTGCTGTATCCCCCCTTTGTCCAAATCAAGAGGAAACCGCAAACACTGAGAGAGAACATGTGATGGACACACAGAGCCACAAGTGGAAAGGGAGACATGCTGCACAGAACCTTATTAAGCAATTATCACCATTAATATTATCTCTTAAAATGATAGTTTTCTCCAAATGAGTGAAAAATTAGGTTTTATGAAAACTTTTGGGTTTAGGGTCATTTTCATGTTTCAGTTTTATAGACACAATAGGAAAGAATTACACCCAAAAAAGAAAAGAAGGTTTGCAATCAGCAGGTGCTTCTATTCTGTCGGACAGAAAACTAAGGGATCAATTATTTCAATCATCATTGCTCTCAAACACACAAGCTCCTAAAAACTACATAGAAAGTAGAGAAAGACAGAGGCAGAGAAAGGGTGGCTGCTACCTCTGCAGGATGTGCAGGGACATGTAGAGCTGTGGTTCGTTGGTGGCTGGAGAGCGAACCAGCTTGCTCTTGGTGTGAGCGGAGACGATGGTGCCGTCTGCCAGGGAGAATCTGTACATAGGGCTGAGCGCGTGGCCATTTCTCAACACTGCAAAGAAACAGACACAGATAGAAAATCACTCTTATCACGAAAAAAATCTGACCAACATCATAACACATGACTTAAAGCAAACAAATTGATTCCCCAAAAGATAAAGGAATTAAGAGTGAAAATAAAAGTGAGGTAACAGTTTGTCTATTTATTGATTAGTTTGAGCACGAGAGGGTTGTCTTTTTTGATCATGAAAAATAATCTTTAGTTGACACCCTCAAGTGCTACAAGCGTAACACTTCCAGCATGGATGATTTGTTTCCTCAAAGAAATTCTAAAGCATTGAACCTTAAACAAGTCCACACTGAACCTAGAAAACAGGAATCAAGAATCGCAAAAATCAACAAAAGAAAAAGAATGAAAAGGTTTTAGTATCAAAAGAGTATGTTTTGGCTGCAAACACCACTATTAGGTTTAGTTAATCGGTTGCAGGCTGCAGGTGAGCTCTGGCTTGTCTTCCTCACCGTCTTGCTGGTGTTTCTTAGCGAAGGACATCTCCCCATCATTCTGCAGGTGAAACCTCTGAATGCACCGTCGGACCAGGTCCTCCCAGCCCGGCTTCATGGATGCACGGAGCAGACTGGTGTCCAGGGACGTGATCTTACCTGGACAGGCAGAAGGTCTGATGTTAACAGATTACTGTTATGTTTTGGACGTTTGCCTGTATATGGAGCAGCGGGGTAATTATTTATTAGTGTAGCAACCCTCACACAACCAGAGTTTGAGCCCTTGTGTCAGTAAGCATCCATCCTGTTGAAGTATGTTTGAGCAAGGCACCAACAATTCCACCAGCTCCACGCACACTGTTTCATACTTGTTCCCGACCTCACAACTGATGATTATGTTTTCGAATGAAGTACAATCAAATAATTAGCCAATGGGATGTGGACAACACCATTACATTATACTGACACTGATTTACACTGATCACATAAAATATTTACAGCAGAGCTTCCTCCTCCAGTCCTACCTTGAAGGTCCTGTCGCGTGGTGAAGCTCTCGTACGTGGGCATCACAGGTCTCTCTTTGATGGGGACCCTTCTTGCCACACAGATGAGACACGACTGGAAATCTGGAAAAGAATGAGTCAAAATAAGCCTTCTAAACTAATGCAAACATATAAGAGAGAGAAGTGTGGCTGTTAAAACAACAATGTGATTTGAGTGCCTTTTTCCTTTGGTGGTGGGAGTGTGTGTTTGTATGCGAGTGTGAGCTCACTCTCCCTCTCCTGGGTGGTCTCGTTCTGGCTCACCACCTGTTATAGCTTCACAGCGCCGCTTGTTAAAAACACAAGGCAATAGGTCTTCCTTATTAATCATGCTGTCCGTCTTTCTGCTTTTACCTTCATAGAGATAATGTATGCTTCTAAGAGTTCACTTGATAATCTTTTAAGTGAATCCCAAAAGATCTGAAGTCCAAGCTTCAAACCACTGCTTCAACCTCGTCATGATCCTCAGTCAAATTTTCAACCTCAGTCCCATCCTCAACCTTAATCAGTGTCACCTCAGTCCTGGACTCTGAAGTATTTGCTTGCTTTAACCATAATCGGGCAATAAAACGACTGCTGCTCTGTCAGTTCATTTTAATGTGGCACACAGTTTATATGTCTATAAATAAAGCAATCACAAAATGGAACCCCCCAAATCACAAAATGTGTCATTTGACTGACTGTAAAGTCTATAGTTATTCTGGTGGTACAATCCAGACTAAATACACTCCCAGTCTCAACCTCCATCCCAAAGCAACCTCAACCTCAATTCAGCCACAATGTTAAATCCATCATACATCAATGCGACTGCAACCTCATTCAAAGCTTAACAATCAAGTCTGATTTGCATGTATGGTTGAGTGTTGAAGGGTTACTCTGTAGCTTCAAAAATACAAAAAACTACATGTGGAGGCTACAGACTTGCCAGGGAAGTGAAAGAACTGTGATTGGTCGGCATGGGCTGCCTGTGTTTTCTCGCAGTTTCTTGTTGAGAGTGAAGAAGGCAGTGAGGAAGTTGATGGAAGGAAGTTCTCCTTTTCAGTAGCACACCGAGCAAAGCCATCTTCCAAACCTTGACCTACACTTCAAGCTCATCCTGATTTTCAACCACAGCTATACCATAACCACTTTGTAACACTGAAGTCAGACTCAACATGAACACCAACCTCAGCCTAAACCTCAGTCTCAACCACCAGACATCCTCCTCCTGTCGGGGGAGAGACTGGCACGATATCTGGCTGTCAGACGTCTAAAATTAGAGTGCCAGACAGATTCATTTCCCTAGTGTTTATGTGTGTGATAAGATAAGATGGGAAGATGACAAAGTGCCACACGCTAATTAGTCTCTGTTGGTGGATGGGAGAACGAGTACAGAGGAGTGGTGATGAAAGGAGGACAGGACACAAGAGACTGAGAAAGTGGGGATGGAAAAAGTGATAGGAAAAGGACAGAAAGTCAAGAAAGAGATTGAAAGACAGAGTAAGAAAAAACTAAAGGTGAGAAAAAAAGATGCAGGAGTGGAAGGGCACTAAGAAGACAGAGTAACAAAGAGAGGGACCAAATCAAGAGATTAAAACAATCCGTGCATAAGGGAAGCAACAAAGAGCAAAAAACAAAGAGAAACAAATAAACAACAAACATGAAGGATGACAGTAAATGCAAGAAAGGCAAAGGGAAAAATGTTTGAGACAATACCTTCCCCCTCTTCCTTGATAGACTTGGGTTCAGAGACAGCAAAACACTGCATGGTCTCATACTTCTGCTGTGACGCATCCTGCTGGTCAGACGCCGGCCGGGCTTCGCCGTCGGCATGAGGGTTGATCAACATACGACAGTTGAAGGTGTGACTGTTCCTGTTGGACGAATCGCTGCTGCGATGGTTGACTGGGAGATAAAGAGAGACAACAAAACAAAAAGGAGAGATTAGAAGCTGCCAACACAAGCATGTTAAGTTAAAGCTGGAGATGGTATTAGGCATCCACAGTGACAACACCAAACT
The DNA here is from genome assembly GCA_025331565.1 of Holacanthus passer. NCBI lineage: Eukaryota > Metazoa > Chordata > Actinopteri > Pomacanthidae > Holacanthus > Holacanthus passer. The sequence continues at coordinate 1,190,735 of JAFREQ010000138.1, forward strand.
GCCATATCCCACATCGATTAAAGTGTCTGGGTTTCACCATGATCAAACAGAGTGGCTGACACTAAGTGTGTTCTTTTAAACTGATCTTGTGGTTCTTGTTTCTTCCAGTTCTCCAGACCTCTGTGAGCTTGTGGAGACAGAAGTCTGTCAATACAAGACTGACATAATATTGACATTACCTGCTCAGCTAAACAAACTTACTTGTTTGACAGCGTTCTGACACTTTGTTCAGGTCAACAGAGGTAACTCATTTAAAACTTAAGTGGTTTTGGAGAAGAGACTGGAGCTAAAGACGGGAACGTTTCATAGCGATGCGCACACTCTGCATAGACACTTGAATGGTGCTAGCTCCTAGCTGCTACCTGCTAGACATGTAGCATGAGATAATCAGATGGAGGAACTAAAAGACAGGTATTAACAAAGCCTGTTTGATCTTGATCATCTAGCTGAGGAGAGTATTCATTCTTTTTTATGTTGTCAACTATCAAAAGCAGGAAAAAGTAACCACATTCTGTCATGATTGCAGACTCTCATTCACTGCTGCCACCAGTTAAAGACCTCCAATCTGGTGGTCACGTTATCAGAAATTGTTCCTCCATCAGACAATGTTCCAGTAAAGGTTCTTACCCAGACTCTTGGGCAGGAGGTTCTTGACGAACTCAGTGTGATCTCCAACGTGCAGCACGCTGTAGACGCTGGTGTTCATCAGCTCCTCCTGCTGGTAGCGCAAATACTGGCTGACGTTCTCTGAGACAAACACGATGTTGCCCTCCATGTTGACCACAAAAAAGAAGCCGTCCAGGGCCTGAGGGGTGAGGAACAAGTGGGAGGACGGAGGAGACAGGGAAAAGGAGAAGGAGAGAATAAGACATAATAAAAAAAATAGGGGTGAGATATTGGGCAGGTTTGGAAGAAGGTAAAAGGATGAAAAGAAAGAGTGAAGGGAGGGAGGAAGGCAAAGTAGAGGGAGATTAGAGGAAGAAGCAAAAGTATAAGGACAGCAGGAGGGAAAGAAAAAATGAAGACATAAGAAGGTAAGAGGGATAAAGAGCAGAGACTGGATGTTAATTAAAGTTCGTCTAAACTTTCCACCCAAAGCTGATGAGACTCAATTAAAAGAAGAAAGTGAAACTTCAGTTTGGATTTGGCTGCCTGCTAAAAATACACTTTAAATACCATTCAAAGTTTAATTATTTATTGTCATTACATAGTAGCAAATTAGGCCTTTGATCAGCATAATAATGATCAAATTTTTGGCTTCACTTTTTATTACCACGAGCGTATTCTGATGTATGCTTGCCAACAAAGGAACCTTGTTTACTACAGTAAACAAAGTGTCTTCATGCAGGAAGAAATGCATCAATTTGGGATCTAAAATAAATCTGGGTATTTTTGTGAAAACTGACAAAAATTAAAAAAAGCTCCTTCATTATGCCTCAAAAAATGCCAAGCAGTGACTTGCAGCGTGCTATTATAATTCACGGTATTAAGGCAAGTCTGCTGAGGCCTCTCCAGTACTGTGTGTGTGTTTTCATTTTTCCATTCTTTCATTCCTGTCAACTCAGCATTTTCCACCTATATGTGCAGACTGAGATTTGTCCTTTAGCCTGCCACATGTCCACACAAGCCTCCCACTGTACATCTGCCTGCTTATCAGCCTAATGCTGGCGTAGAACAGAACGGAATAGAAGAGAAGAGGATGGAAGAGAAAGGGTCTTGACTAGAACGACACCTCAGTCAATGCTGTAGCTGGTGGAAGCTATATATAGTCTGTGTGAGTGTGTGTGTGGTCAAGCTCCTCCCCTCTTTTTCTAATCTGGCTTTTCAGAATAGGTATTTATACCTCATTGGGTCCCATGTTATACGTCACCACACACACGTGCACACACACACACACACACACACACACACTAGAGAAGGCTTGATGACGGCATTGCCAGAGGACCTCTTATCTCTCTGTGTCACTGTCGGCTGCAACGCCATTTAAAGTCAGACAGACGCTCCACCAGCTCTAAATGACTTTCAGACAACATACATTAAAAAAACTTGAAGACATATTTCCTTTTGAATGTTTCAACTGCACTGCTCTAACAGTGGCATCAGGAGCGAAACAAGAGCTCCCACAATAATCCTCACAATAGAAAAGTGTGGTGTACGGCGGCAATTTTGAAACATAAGATTGAATTCAAACTGTTCATTCTTCCCTTTTGTTGTGTCAGTGGTGAAAATGGGACTACTCCTCAGTTGGTCAATTAGAGGCCACTGTTGTTTAAAGAAATACTTGTTTGAATAATCATTCCTGGCGTCATCAACATTCTGTTTTGTGTCACTATCAGTTTGACCTTTAGACTCCTTTCCTCTGAGCATAATAACTGTTAGTTAGGCTGAACGTACCTCCAGCATCATGGGCCCAAGGGCGTCTTTATCAATGACGCCCTGTCCTGTGGAGGAGACATCGGCCTTCTGCACCTCTTCAGCATCAGCCACTGGAGCTTTTTCTGTAAAAGACAACGAGAAACATGAAAAGAGGGGGTGAAAACACTTGAGATGTCTCCGGTTTCAGAGTTTGCAAACTGTCAGTGGCCATTTTTAAGGTGAATTTGTTTGTACAAGGACAAGTAAGCAAAAAAAATCAATTCTGAAAATTAAAAAAAAATGCATTCATCCATTTGCTTAAACAGAAGACTGACAGTATTTTAAATGAATTTAGTGAATGCATAACACACTGATGATGAAATCACATGTTAAGGAAAGAAAGGACTGTATGTTTACCACACAGTGTGATTGCTTTCTAGGAAAAAACATTTTGCCAGAGTGAAGCGTTTTCTTTAGCTCTGCCTCTTAATGGGTATTTTCATTTCCCAGAAAACATCATCACAAAAACAACAGTGATGTTGCCCTCAGGCCGACACACACCTACTCACACGCTTTGTGTTTGTATGTACGTTTCACTGATTACATTCACATGAGTTACATCTTCTGCTATTGTAAACTACAAGCCAATTCCTCCACCGATGTGATGGTGCACTGCCAAGCCCGCAGGTTTGAGAGCCTGGAATGTCACTGAAAGCAGGTATAACTACACTAATGTGCGGTACATTACACACATTTAGTCATATTAGGGGCCCAACACTCTCCTCCCTGGCTGTACCACTGGACTGTTAAGCCTCCCATGGCCCCATTAGGCCACATAGCTGACATTCCTGTTGTGGGACCAGAGCTGTACAGAGTCATCAGCCCTTAAACCCTGTCACTGTAGAGCCTGTAGTGGCCATCATGGAGGTTGGAGGGTATTAAAGTTGCAGTACACTTTTTCTTTTCTTTTTTTTTTTAAATCAACTGTATTACCCAAGATCAGTCTGTGTGTTCAGGTTTAGAGCCTAAATCTCCCAACTGCTACAAACAAGTTACTGAGTCATTTTGTGCAACATTTTCATGTGACGTGTCGTTCGGTGCGTTCACACTCCAAGTTTCAGTGCTCAATTTGGATTAATTGCTCAGATCCGATATTTTTGTTTGGCTGCTGCAGCCAATGTCGAGACTGCACTGGTCACAATCCTGAAGTGACCCGCACACACTAAAGAACAACAACACATCATACGTCACACGCAGCACTAAACCTGAAGGCCGCTGAAGTTAGCGTTTATGCTTTCATTTATAGGTTGATGTGCAGTGAATTAATGAGCAGATGATAACGATGACGAGGAGAAAGAAAGCCAAATATATAATTAGGACTTTCTGTGGAGTAATCTGCATAAAAACTGCTCATCAATAGCTCAGTATATCCTCGTCTGCACTATCAACAAATGCACAGCTCTTTAGCTCTCAATTACTTTGTCAAGAGATTCCAACTCGCAACAAGAAACCAACGCCTTGACCAGACGTTCCTCGTTCCCAACATATTTTCTATTCACAGATTGAAGTATCCTTAACAAATCACACTGAAACAAAAATAAAAATAAGCTTCAGAAAACAGATTTCATCAACCATATAAGAATAGTTGAATTTCCTTAATAAGCATGTATGAGTGTTTTTCCAAGAAGAAACGAGGTCAAAAACTTGCACATGCAACATCATCCTGGAGCCTCAATGTGGCAAAGTTTGGCCTTGCAATAAATACTGTTTTCTCTCTCTCTGTACGCTCACAGCGGCAACAACCTCGAAACAAGTTAGATGGAAGAAAGACCGGCTATTGTACAGCCTAAAGCAGTTTTGTGGTTTATTTTCTTTCTTTCTTTCTCCTGTGTATTGATATTAATACACTTTGTGTCAAATCCAGCGCATTAGCTAAACACTAAGGCTGCAGGACAACAGTGGGTTTCTGAAGTCGACCAGACAGCTGTGTGACTTGTGTATCATCTGTGTGTGTGTGTGTGTGTGTGTGTGTGTGTGTGTGTGTGTGTGTGCTTATTCAGCTGTTGTTTTCAGACACAAACAGCGCTAAAACACGTGGACACTGACTGGCTGACCACAGGAACAAAAAGAGGAGAGGGAGGATGAGAAACCGAGTGATGGAGAAAGGGATGACAGGGGAGAAAGCAAGAAAGGGTGGATGGAGAGAGAGGAGACAGAGAGTAGATGAAAGGAGAGGAAAGGATGGTAGAGGAAGGATAGGAGATAAATATGAAAGAAAAGACAAGGAGGAAAGGAAAGGAATAAAAAGAAAAGGAAACAAAGAGGAAAGGACAAAGACGGTTGAAAGATGCTGAAAGATGGAAGGAGATATAAAGGAAAGGCGAAGAGGAAAATGTAGAAAATGAAAGGAAACAAGGGATAAGAAACGTAAAGGAGAAAGTGGAGAGCAGAAAAAGACAGAGAGGAGGAGGAGAGAGGGAAGGTGAAAAAGAGAGAAAAGAGAAGAACAGTGGGAGGTTAAGAGAGCAAGCTGAGGGCAGATCTGCCTGCTCTCCTCTGCAGACTTACATCATGTTGGTCAGTATTACATAAGAGCTCCGCCTGAGTCTGTCTCACACATTATTATTACATACTCTGTGTTAACACATACATATTTCCTCCTCACAGTTCAGTTAGTTGACATCCCCTTCAGTTGCCAGAGAGGTGGGAACGTATACACAGGACAGAGTCAGAGTTTAGACCAATCACTGGATGAGACTGGATTTTGTGTACTTTTCTGGGATCAACACTAAATCGTGTGTTCATTGCATGTTTTTTTATTGTCTTTTTTTGGTTGGTCGGTGTCATTTCTCATTTTGGTTTGTTTTGGTTCAAACAGCAAAATTAGGCTGTGTTCAGACATACACACACGTTTTTACGTGGAACAAGTATAACCTGTGAGGAGGTGAAGTTATTATAAAATTATTTAAAACTTTTCAATTCCTACAACAACCACATTTGTCTCCTGCACATTTTTGCATGTTTGCGGTGCTGAGAACATGACTAGACTCATGAAATAGTTGTCAGAGAGAAAACATTTTTGATGTTACTTGCTTCTTTCCTGAGAAGTTGAACTTTTCTCAACTCAAAATAGATTTTCACTCCATATGTTTTCATGTAAAATATAGTGTATGACAGGTTGGAGAACTTGAAAAAGTGAATAGATATTTACTAGTCTGAGATTCAAGAACAACTGTGATTTCAGTCCCTGTAACTTCAGAGAAACATTATGAGCTTGAAAATACAGAAACTCTTATCATGAACATGAGTCTGACTTCATTTTGTTCTGCTCAGCCTCCCAAGAATAAGGCACACTGTCCAAAGTCAACAATGCAATAATGTTCTCACTCCTAAAACTGCAATAATAATAATGTCACTCCTAAAACTGCAAACTGCACCAAATTTCTCTTGGATCCTTGATTTCCCTTTGTCAAACTGGAGATAAGAGATATGAAAAAGCTGAAAGATTCAAACTTTGAATTAAGTTTCTATAGTATAACTGTAGAACTCGAGCGGGGTCAGCCATTCCTTCCTCTTGAGCCTTGTGTTTTGTGTCATATATACACACACGTACAGTACTTGGTGCTGTAAAAAAGGAGGAGAAGGGGGAAAAGTCTAATAAACATTGAACCAGCAGATCCTCACCTTGCTCCTTGATCTGCCTGATCTGCTTCACCGTCTCTTTGAGGATGGCACATTTGTCTGGCTTGACGTTTAGGTCGTCCATGTCGTTGATGTTGGCGAAGATCAGCTCGGCCAGCTCCTCGATGTACTTGTTCTCCTGCTCTCGGTTCCTCCTCTCAGTACTCCTCTTAGGGCTGGAACACGGGGAGGCAAACAAAGACATTGCCAAAGCTTACACTAAAAATCAATGATATGTTCACAGCGTTGGTAAAATAAAGGAAAACGGATTAATTTCATGCATGAAAAAGGCTGAATGTTTGCCGTTTTACTCTGGTGTTGCATGTGCTAGCATTTCCTCATTGTACCTCCTTAAAGGATTTTGTGCAGTGATGTTTTGTCTTTTGTGATACACACACATCCTCGCTCTAACAGCAAGTCAACTTTCTAATAACCTCACTACATCCATGTGTCCTCGTTACACCCTCAGTGCAGTGCAACTCAGTACATCGTCACTACAACCTTCATACATCCCCTCGGACACTGAAAGCACAATGACTTGTTAGCCTTTATATAAACTGTCGTCTGTAAAAATGCTGCAGCAGCATTTTTCTTCATCGACCTGCGAGAGCCTCGACTCGTTTCAGCAACCTCTCCCCGCCACCACGCTTTTTCTCTCACTCCCGGAATAAAAGTACATTCTTTATTTTACTTGTTTACACAAAAGAGCCCCAGAAATCATTTATAACCAATTACTGATTATCTGTAAATAAAAGCATGCTTGACTTTAGGCACATGTATGTTTCTTGGTAGCACAAGAATCAAAAAAGGAAATCAATAAGAACTGGAATCAATAAGCAACACTACAATGAGAATGTGGATAATTAATAATTCACTGAATACCGCACTGCACTAAAGTTCCTGGTGAGGTTACGAAGCATCCTGGAGGTGTCATAAAGTATTGTGGTATTAGTACTGCAATGAAGTATTGCGGTTACTGCAAGGAGGCATGTGTTGATGTTAGGGTGAGGATTTAGTGGTGTTATAGTGAACATGCACTGAGACTGCAGACTGAGGATGAAGGTGTTCACCTGGGGCCCAGGAGGTCTGACTGACAGTCCTTCCTCTTCAGAGACTCTCCCCCTCTGGGGGGCTCTGGGGTGTTTCCCCCCCCACTACTCATCTTCAGCAAATATCAGCACCTAGAGAGAGAAAAGAGGAGAGAATGAAACAGAGGGCATTTTTTAACCTTAACTTAATTAATTTGAACTTTAGTCAGAACTACTAAAAACAACTGTGAGGACATTCACAATGGTGTGTCAATATGAAACTGAAGCATAACCCTTTTGATCCAGCTAGTTACCAACATATGTATACTCTGAGACCCTCTCAATACTGTGTCCATTCAGAGTGGTAATATGCAAACCATTGTCCAGGATGTCTCTGGCTCTAGAGAACAGCAGAGATTCAGTCTCGTTTATTTACACTTTATGCTTCTGATTTCAAAGAAGTGTTTGTTGTTAAACTCACGATGTACATAATCTGCCTCTTCATTGATGTGCAAAGAGAAATATGCCAATATGAAGATGTATTCAATCTACATAAACTGGTTCAGTGCAGCACAAGTGCAACTGCGCATTGCTGAAATTAAAAAGCTCAGCCCTGACATAGAAAAGTGCCGTCTCTCTACTCACTGAGCCTGACAGCTTATTAAACACAGTATTATAAACAGACCAGCGTTAATGTGCTGAAGATGTACACAACCTGTTTGAATGGTGCATAATCAAACAGGGAGTGTGCTCATGACTCATGAAAACAATGCATCATTGTGATGTGCCTGCAGGCTCCCTGTGGGAGGCCCAGTGGGAATACAGTAGGTGTCAATAATTACTTTAGTTAGAAATAGCTAATTCATGTAGGCACTCACACGGTCTCGCATGAACATTTCTGGCAAAGAAGTTGACCACCTTCAATAGAAGTCATAATGTTCAGAGCCAATATGTGCTGACAATGTTATCGTGATCCTAAAAGTAATGTGTCAGAATGAAAAGACAAAAAGTATCTGTAGGAGGAAAGAAAATGAGACGGCGGTTGGCAGGGAAAGTTACACCATATGGTCACCTCATGCTGCTCGACCTGCTACCAAACACTGATGACAAAACTCATCTTGTTGGCCCAACACTGTATTTGTCTTTGTGGGGTTTTAACAACCTACTTTCAGAATATCTATTACTACAGACACAAAAAGCATAAAGTAAAGAACTATTGGGACATAAATGTGAACAACTGGGTTTTTGTGATCACAGCTGTTGGAAAACTATCTAGTGAATTTTTAAGTGCTTATACACAGACTTTCCTCTATTGTCTACTTTTCTAATGGTTTCTGGATTGTGAATTAAAATCTGATCTTCTATCACTGACAGTGTTTTTCCTTTCTCCATCTTTAACGTGATTTCTATGGAGGTTTTTTTCTGGTGACGTCACAGTTGATTGATTTCACGTCTTGGATTCAAGAATTACAAACTGCATCAAGATAAGACAGTTTGGTTAATTTTTAAACATACAGCTTAAAATTAAGCAGATACTAAACAGACTTGTGAGTAATAAAAAGAGCAAAAGGTCAGACCATTTTCTCATAAGATCACAATCAGAACGTGGTGCTATTGAATGTGACATATCTTTACTTCTGTACACAATCATACACAGTGATGAGGCAGAGCAGTTAGAAGCAGGGAGAAGCAGTGTTTGTCAGGACGGCCTTTAAGGCCCTTCAACGGGCCAACACATCACCTGACTGTTACATAAGAGCCCGTCTGTGGGGCTGACACTGAGCAGATGAAGGCAGGAAAGAGGGATAAGGGAGAGAGAAAACAAGAGGGAGGGAGAGGGAAAAGAAAGGAGAGAAAGTGACAAACAAAGATGAAAATAATGGAGAGAAGGCAAAGTGGAAAGGAAACATAAAGGAAGTATAGAATGAAAGCACGACAGACCGGAGGTAGCAAAAGGATGAACAATATTTATTGGTGCATATCTACACACATCAAATTGGCAAGTGCAAATATTGTAAAATAAGACAAGTGGGTGTGAATGGGGGTGACAGGAAGGAGGAGGAAGAAAATGGGAAGAGGGGCATCTGTTGCTCTGAATAATCAGGCCTGAGAGAGGAGGAGAATATGGCCTAATTACACCACGAGAGGAGAGGAGAGGAGAGGAGAGGAGAGGAGAGGAGAGAGGAGAGGAGGACGACAAGGGAAAAAATAGATGTGATGGCAACAGGGTGAGTATGTTTATAGTTGAGTATTAATGTGACAGACATTGTTTTGAAGTTGATAGATTTTCATTCAAAGATGGATTGAAGTGGGTTGGATGTTTATCAATATTCTTACTTCTTTATTAGCAGTGAATTAGCAACCTAATAAATATGCATTATGTAAGTTAATTAGTTTGACCTGCCAGTCATCATTAGAGCGGAGTTGCTGGCGTTTCCATCTAGTTATGAATTAGCAAAACTAGCCTGAGCTAATTCAATATTCACTCAAGCTGCACATTGAAAAAAAAGGCATCAATGAGTTTTAATTAAGCAAGAAAAAAAAAAGAAAATCTCCCCAAAACTGAATTTAACTGATTTTAGAAACATTGAGCACAATATGAGACATTTTAAACCTCAAAGCATTGTCATGACTGACAGTAAGTTATCATTGGTTATGAGGTAGGTGATGTTGACATGATGTTGACTGGAGATAACATCATCGTCACGATGAGCTCGGCTGGGTGACCTCACAAGTTGATGAAAGCCTGGCCGGACGTTTAAATCAATCTCAGAACACACGTGCCCACCTTCACAAACACATACATACAGAGGGACACATATGGCTTTGCGTACTCTCTCTCACACACACACACAAACACACACACACAGGATGAATTAACACTAATGTAGCCTGCGACAAAAGCCTTTGCCCCGTTCAGCCCGATACTAATGTAATCAGAGGAGCCGAGAGCTTCACAAAGGGAAGCCATTTAAAAACATTTTGAGTCGGAGAGAAGAGACGAGGCCAGAGGGTCAAAGCAGCCATTAAGGAATTAAAGCTGCAGATCGATCGCAGCCTGCTTTAGGGGACTCCAACACAAACCATGGCTCCTCACTTTCTTTGTTTTGAATTTCAGGAAAGCACCAGTGACAGGGTGAGGCTTTCACAACCATGTTTTTATTCTGTTTACTCGTTAGAGGTGCCACACGGAGCCTTTTCATGTTAAAGCTGCTTTATTTTGACACATTGAACAATTATTTTAAGGAAGGGAAAAGGATGGTCCTGGTCCCTTTTTTTGCTTAAAACTGATCTATTTCAAAAACATACATTTAAAATCTTCAATACTAATCTGAACTGTGTTTTCCCAGCATGCCTGCAGTCAGTATATGGGGCAGTGGTTCCCAAACTGGCTCAGGTGTGTTTTCATTTATTTAATGGCAAACTGTCTTTCTGGTCTGTTCAGCTTTCAAAGAATATCCCTTGAAATCTACTTCCTGGTGTGTTACAGGTGACAGGCAGCAGGTAGGTGTCAGTTTACAGTTTACAGCCAGCTGGAGGTCAGGTGGGGAGAAAGAGGAGCAAACACAGAGGTGCAATCTATTTAGCAGTAATTATGCCTGGCTGTTAAAATCATAATGATGAAAGAGCACAGGAAAGCTAACAAGGTCCAGATGATTACAAGAAATATTGTACGACAGAGACTAGCTAGAAAGCTGAATAAATGGTTGGGAGGACGACAGTCACCATTTGCATGAGAGGCCTACCCTGACAAAATGATAGTTGTCATGGAAGTGAAGCACACGATGGGTTGTTATTAAAGTAATGAGTCATCCTCAGGCATTAGCTTGCAGAATAATTGAGGTTTTGAGCATGTAACAAACAAACGGCTGACCACGCAGTCTTATGTAATGACTGACAGCACAAAATTAAAGCTAATGTGTTTTTGCAGGGATAGTGGAAAACTTCTATATTTATACTTGATGCAACAACACCTTTGCACCTTTACTTTAGAGACATCAGATGTTAAATGTCAGAGTTGTTATCCTCAGAATAGTCCATCATTTACTGCTTCCACTCCATGTTATAGACAACCACACAGTCTCTACAGGAAAAGAAACATATTGTCCTGAATTATTGAAGTGTCTCCTTCACTCATTCAGGTTTGTGCATCTTTGAGACAAGCTTACAGTTCATGCCGTTAACAGAAGTTAGTCATACATTATTTCAGACGTCCAGCTGCACTGTACCGGTGGATGTTGGGATTGTTCCAAGTCCACAGGTCAGCATTTATCATACGAGGGGTTGCACCACTCGCAACACAAAATTAAGTTTATTATTTTAGGCTTTCCTGTTATATTTTTAATTATTTTCTTCTGATGAATTACAGGCACAGTTACAACCACCTGTTGCTTGAAATGTAGATATGCAGTGTACAACCTGTGGAGAGTGGTCACAAGTGGACACAGCTTCTTTTTAAGAAAAAAGTTTGGGAACCAGTGGGAAAGCCATGAGACAATACACGGCCGCAATGTAAAGCCGATACCCAGAGCTTTCTGTGTTTCCACATCGAAAACCTCCTTTAATGGAAAACAGTGGACCGAGTCAATAAAAAGAGGATCATGTTTAGCGCCTGGAGGATGTAAACATGACAGCGTTGACTGAGAGGTGGGACCCTCCCCACGTTAGTGCCTAAGCTTCTGTCGACGCCGGCAAACTCTCCCATCGCACAGGCACATAAAGTAGATTTAATACCCTGCTGAGGCTGGATTAAGAACAGTGGCTTCTCGCTCGCTGAAGGGCCTGCATCATATGCCCTGTGGGTGTGAGTGTATCCCTGCGCATCGGCGCGTCCACGTCAATACGTACAATCTCTTTATGTGCATCTCTGCCGTTCGGTGCCACGGTGACACCGATCTGAGCCGGTGGCTTTATGGTCTGTGGCTTACCGCCTGTTGCTGGGGACAACAAGCATTCTGTTGATCTAGTCGGCTTTGTATCTCTGGGTTTGCATCAACAACTTCAACTTCGAAAAGTACTTCGTAGCTTGTAATTTTACAAACAGCAATGTCACAAAACAAATATAATAAAATACAACAGTGGAGGGAAACTTGAACTGCTGCCTGTGTTGACAGCCTGAGGCTCATTAGAGTCGACTCTGCAAATATACACAAAGCATATGAAACTGGCATTTTAACTAAACTAATACAGTAAAGGTATATTAGGGCTGGGCGGTATACCGGTGACGTAGTAATCACCGCGTTGTTGTTGCGCCATGATATGGATTTTGCAACCCGTCATCACGGTGATAAATCAATAATAGTTCTAATTCTAAAAACATAAAGGCATTTTATTTTCTTCAAAAGTTCAGTTGTGGTCTGAATACTTGTCCTTATACATTATATATCCTTGGTGGAAATCTCTTCATAAATATTTTCATTTCTGTATAATATGATGCCACAAAAACAGACTGGAGGTTTGGTTACGATAATGAGTAACTTAAACCCTCCTTTCTCAAACTTTTTCTCCAAAATCTAAATGAACTCTAAATCACAGCTCCAGCGTTGCAGTTGATGCTGGATGTATGTGTGTGCCCTAAATCCCCTGAAAAAATAGATTATTTAAGATTAGCTATTTCGTTGTCTGCTAATATCAAGCCTTCATTTGGAGCTCAACTAACAGTCTGCCTTAATATGGCTAACATTAATACACTGGATATGGTGAAAGAGCTGGGGTAACAATTTAGGTCTGTGGTATTGGCCTGCAGACGATCCCACATCCAGCCTGAGGACCAAATCATTTCATCCAGCTGCATCTTTCTCCTGGACAGCAGACACATGAGGACTGACGGCAGCTCAGGTGTTGGCTGGTTCGTGTTGTTCAAAGCCAACTCACTGAAGATGATGTATACAGTTTGATTATTTAAAAAAAACACTAGTTATTTTGGGAATTTGCTTGTAATTCACTTGAGATGAAATAGTATTAATTTATTATCTGTATCTTAAAGACGTGCTTGATATGTTTGAAATCTCAACTAAAAAATTGTCTGTGTGTAATTGTCTGTGTAAACAGCTTAGCTTATACTCATACCAAACATTGTAGGTGAACCCACAGAATTTCGACAGTAATGATTTGATGGCAACTCTCTAAACACTAGAGAAATTTCATTTGTTTTGAATGAGGTTTTTCAGGTGGTCGACCAATTTATGTCTAAAATTCAGTCATCATGACAACAAAGCAGTCACCCTCTCTAACCACATGGCAGCTCGGCCCTTTTTTGTTGAATTGTTGTCAAAGTTTCCAAAGACTCCTGACACTGGTGTGCTGGAATGGAAAGCAAACGCCTTTCTGTGTGCTGTGAAGTCAGTAGCCGTAAAATTCAAGCTGAACACACTGACCCACTTCAGCCATTGACCAGCCACCCCCACCCACCACACCCTTCCTTGTCTCAACAAACACAGACTAATTGGTATTTGAATAATAGGACAAGTCAAAGTGATGTGTGATAATGATTAACTGTCATCTGAGCACTGGTCAATTTAAGACTTTTTTTATTTTTAATCTCATTAATATTATTGATGAGCATTAGCTGGAGCCACAGCAACATAAAGAACATGTGATCACCCCGAAATTCAGTAGAAATGTTGGATAATATTTGTGCATGATGATTCTAAATAGATATTTGTTTTCTAATAAATCAGCAAGAAATCTTTGTGTGTATAACTCCCTTGGAAATAGGGAAGAGACCAAGAAGGGCACCACATGGAGAAAGAAACTCAAACTGCATCAACAGAGAATAAATCAGCTGTTTGATTGAAAGCTGATCTCAGGCAAGTTCTGTGCAGAAACACCAGTGGATCGAGCAGAGCATCACAGGATTTCATGGCTTCAAATAAACAGGTTATAGATGGTGTGTTTGCAGGCTGCTCAGCCAGCAGCTGCTTGTTACTCTGCATGTGCAGCTTCATGTAATGCGAGAGCCCGATCAATTATACCGAAATCAATAACATTGAACATGCCTGCCCAGATGCTAACGCAACTGTGAGTACACACACACACACACACACACACACACACACACACACACACACACACACACACATTAACACACAGGCACATGAAGAGAAACACAGCACTAATACTCAAGATTAAAAAACACACCAAATGTAATTTCCTCTGTGCAGCAATTTGCACAAGCAAGCACTCATTTCTCTCTCTCTCACACACAAACACACAGAGGATGTTGTAGAGCGTGTTGCCTTGGAGCAAAATTGGGAACACTGAAAAATGAGTCAAACTAGCAGGATAACAAACACTGTAAACACTAAGAACTATGTAAATCTGATGGAGTTAGTCCAGGAAGTTGAAAAACTAACAGAGACGTACTGTATATCCTGATACAGCACACGACAAAAACTACTGAAGCACATGCAGGGCAGGAAAGACAGTAGAGTAAAACATTTCTGTCCAAATTTGGTCCAGTGGTTAAACTCTGGACCCTTGATGTGCACAATTCTCCAACATGGAAACATGTGAGTCTGTCAGAGTGAACAAGGTGTACAGACAGAGAGAGAGGCTTGCTTTAATGTCAGTGACACTCGCTCTCTCATCTCGTCCGGTGGTGGCTAACGTGTTCGACATACAACATTGAACAGGGGACAAATCTAGACACAAACTCCTGAGCCTGATTTCTGAGTCTTCTCAGCTCACATTTCTTATCAAGCTTCTCAGATTACCATGTTTGCACAGGAAGGACAATAACGCTCAGAGTGTTTAAGTTCGGTGCTGAGTGAAGGGTTTTAACCTTATTTAAAGCGGTGGGGTAACAACATATCAGGTCAATAAACAACATGGTTTAATACAGGTTTGACAACATTTGACTGAAGACTGATGATTGTGATATTGTGACATAATACAAATGGATCCAGAAAACAAAATTAACATTTAGATTTGAACTCAACACAACTGTATGTAACATTTTCTACAGCAGCAGTACTGCAAATTAAATTATCCTTGTGATAGTGAATTATATTAAATCCTGTAATGCACTAAAAAACTGGGTATAATAGGGCTTATATCTGATATGTCGACTCGACTGATGGCAGATTAATCAACTGATCGAACAAGTCACACAGCTTTAAAAATTATGCAACACAAAACGAAAGCAAAAACAGCGTGAGGCAGGAGTGGAGTTTCACATTGTTCTACTGGCCTGGAGGTCAAACTCCACATCTAACTCACTGAATGACTTATCTGCTGTTGCAGCTAGTATCAATGTAAAAATTAACATACAGTCACGGCTCAGCGACTTCATAAACCCTCCTGTTTTTGCAGTGTGCTTATGAAAGATTTCACACCTGTAATTTTAGAGAAAAATATCTATAACAACGCATCTCCAAAAACAGGGAGGATCAAGTCTGTAATAAGTTCTCATGTGGTCAACTACATGAGCACATAATCATTAAAAGGCAGCAAAACACTGGTTTGCTGTTGCACTACGTGTCCCTTTGTGAGAAGAGAAATCATGTTCAGATTGTGGATCTTTATGTGGAATCAAAACATTCATTTACCCTTTCTTCAGACAAAAGGCTCATTACCATCGACTTATGGAAATGTTCCATCCAGTGCTGTCATCACTAACACAGAGCTAACACCTTACAAACTGGGGACATTCAAAAACAACTTTTTCATGTTCTTCCAAACCGTGAACCGTCATCACAAAACTCTGCCTTCACCAGCTCACTTCATAAAGCTGTGAAAATGTTGCGGGTTGATTTCCCTCGAATTGTTCGCTGTACCTGAAGTGAACCTGCTGCTTTCTGAATGAGTGTTAACAACAGTTGTTATTGAAGCAGAGCAAACTGAGTAAACAGTGGGCTGGATACACCTCAGGTGACAGAGCAGCTACAGGCCTGCTGACGGTGCACTCTGTCTGTGCGTGTGCGTGGGAGTGAACCCAGTCATTCATGACCACTCCCCCACAAAACACACACACACACACACACACACACACACACACACACACACACACAGGCAAAACCACAATAATACACGACAGCTCAAAGTCCAAGTCTGACGAAGACAGTCATGCACACTGTGAGCATCAAACTCATTTTCAACATAAACACAAATAAACATATTTTCCTACAGTTTACAATTAATATAGTCCTGATCCAAAAGTAAACAAAACTGTGTCTCCATCCAAACACATGGGTGGACCCTTATGAATCATTCTCAAACTGACAGACAGGAACTTCAACACAAGAGACCAACAACTTCGTCCGAGTTAAAATTGCTCAGTCAGAGGTCTGTTTGCAACACAGGAGTAAAACAGGACGGTGTTTCATTGTCATCACATGAGAAATATTCATCTATAAGTCACACTCACTTAAGCACTTCAATTATTAATGTAAATGCAGCTCAGTACTGTCAAAAGCAGACTGTGCCTTTGAACCTGTTATTCAGAGTAGAACAGAGTCTGACTCACTTACCTCTGCTTTGGCTAAACCAGTCCATAACCAGTCCAGAGCCGGCCGACCATCCCATGCCGGCCGGGCAGACGCACTGGTGTTCACACAGTCAACACAGCAATTTACAAGACACACACACACACACACACACCTCACAAACACACACTCGTTTTGTATTTCCCCTCTTTTCTCTGTGAGATTACCTCTGTGTGTGTGTGTGTGTGTCATCTGCGCCTAATGACAGCTGACAAACTACATGCCACAAATCCTCTCTCACTCTGTCCCCTCCCCCATCACGTAGGCACACACACACACACACACACACATACACTCCTCCCTGTCTCCTCCCACAACACACACACACACACACACATACACACACACACACCTCCCTCCTATTAGCCAATGTGCAGAAAAATCTCCTCTCTCTCTCTCTCTCTCTCTGTATCTCTATATCTCTATGTCTCTCTCTCTGTCACTCAGCCTTTCTAGATACTGAATGATTTACATGACCTGTTCTTCTTAAATTTTGGACTCACATTACATTTTGAGGCAGTGCAGGGCAGAGGTATCATTTCCTGTCATTTCTACACAGATGCTGATGACACTGACACTCATAATGAAACTAATTTCCTTCTGTCTTGCGCCACATGTATACAAAAATACTGAAGATGTAAAAATAAGCTTTAAAAGATCACAAATTTTAAAAAAAATTATCACAAGTTTCAATATTTTTCAAGTACTTAAATTGCATTTTTGGTGAGATTTAAAAGGTTTAAATTTTGCCATCAGTTAAACATTATGCATAATGTTGAGTGCTGTTAGGTCTGGGCGATACAAAAGTAACACCTCAATATTTAATAAAATTGTAATTTGTGGCTGATTCTGGGATATAATAACAACAAGCACGATGTTGCCAAAAGTATGTGGACCATTGTTGGACATCTCATTCCAAAACCATCGACTCTTCTCGGAGACTTTCCACAAAATCTTGGATCCTAGTTGCAGGAATTAGCTCTAGTTTCTGTTCCTCTTCATCCCAAAGGTGTTGAATAGGGGATGAGGTCAGGGCTCAAGTTCCATTTCTTTATGGACCTGGTTTTGTGCACAAGGGCATTGTCACGCTGACACTGGAAAGGGTCTTCTCCAAACAGACGCAAAGGTCTAAGCACTCTGTGGTCTTAAGATATGTAGCATTAAGAGTTCCCTTCACTGGAAATAGGAGCTTAAAAAACAGCCTCAGACCAAAGACCGTGGGTGTCCACATACTTTTGGTGTCCGTGTCACGTATTTACATCGACACCTTGTCTCCGCAGGCTGCGTAGGTACGGTTTCATTTCTCTATGCTATATTTCAACGAATAAGAAAATAATGCATTAACACAGCTCATTCACAGCAAACCATTGTTTTTCAAAACTTTCAAAACTAAAGCAAATGTGTGTAGAAGTGTGTCAGAGAGAGTGAGAAAGACTGTACATTCAGCACTCGCATAATAAGTCTGGTCCCTGTTTTGATAATGAGCCTCACACTAAGTGAGATGGCAGAAAACACATGAGAAAGTGAGAGAGAGACAGAGAAAGAAGGGTAATTTTTAAAATGACAAAAGCTGCAAGTGCTGGTGGAAGCAGCTGTGCTTCACAGGTCACACACACACACACATTCACACACTCACACACAGAGCTAGCACATCTATTCACACAAACAGCTCTCAGTAAAACACACAAGCACGCAAATTTGTCAGGCTAGCTGACTCACTTAAACGCACCACCACACACACATCTTTCTTTTCTTTCACTTTCCATGTTGTCATGCCCTGTTTGCTTTTTGAGCCTGTTGCAATTACACTTTCAACGCTCCACTGTATAAACTCTGGCAGGGTCTCTCAACCTTTGATCAGACTGTGGTCACTACGGGCTCTAAAGTCCTCATAGCCTCACCTCTTTTCTGATTATTATATTTTTAAGAGCTATCGCACTAATTTTAAATACTAAAATTCTCCCTGTGGTGCTGTGCAGAGAAACGTTTGCATTTTGCATGTGCTATCATGTAAGTTGCCATGTTGCATTATTTAATTCTATGTTCTTCTGAACAGTAGAAATGAATGATTTAAATGTTAGTTGTTTTTATCATAAATATATTTTTAAAGTTCTCAACACTGACTTAAAAATGACCTTTATTTTCCACCAGTTACATGTTCCCATGTGGGGGTCATGACCCCATTGGGACAGGTGGAACACCAGCATTAATTCTACTATTCACTACATCTTAGGCTTCAAAAATAAAATGGTAAACTAAGACCAGAGTGTTAGAGATGTTTTTGTGGATTTATAGTGCTCCCCATTTTATAGCTCATCATGATACAAAAAGGTTATGAATATATCAAGCTGGCAAAAAATATCACCGTAATTAAAGGAGCTCACTCACCTTATATGCAAAGCATCCTGGGTAAACATCCACAAAGCTTTACCTTGTGACATTATTCAGTCCTCTCTGTAAGACACATAAAACAGGAATAATGATTAACGTGTTTACGGTGTAACACAGCAGTTTGTTACTTATAAAACACTGGAGCGCTTGTGAAAGACAGAGTTTAAGAGGAACGAACAAAATGAATGCATCTGCGGTTGAGATATTCAAACTTTCACCCCCAATATCTGTCAAGTGCTAAAAACGTGGCATCTGAAACTTCCCACAATGCAATTCAATAGAAGATTTTAAGATGTAAACGGAAAGATTACTTTCAAATTCCACATCCCCAGTTTGTAACGCAGGCTTTCGGTTTACTCTCCAAGCCCAAGCTGAGATAACCTTGGTGACATCACTGCTGTTATTTTCTCAGAAACCTTCACACAAGTTTTTTCACAGGCGGAGCAGTACTTTCCAAGACTAGTAAACTAGCTTTGATGTGTAAAAATAAGTGGACTTCCCCTTTAACGCAAGACAGACCTATGCATTTACAGATAGTGATGAAATGCTAAAGTGGATGAATAATGTTCAGTTTCCAGGATTGAGGCACTCCTGAGTGAGACACATAACTGCACCACAGGAGTCGATCTGCCATCAAACACAACGAGGGGCCGCACCCAGGATCGAATGTATGGACGTGTGCGCTTGAGAAATTTGCTTTTGAGTTTTTACAGTGTAAAAATCATTGAGCAGAATTTCACCTTAAACATCACCCACTGGTTATGCGGGACGTCTCACTCTTTGCCCACAATAACAAGAAAACCTGCTGCTTTTCCCAGACACTGACCCTGCCTGGGAGGACGATTCAGAGAGTTTTGAGGCCTTTGACACACTGTGAGGCTGACCTGGGCCAGTGTGGTGCCGGTCCAGGTTCACCGAGTTCCCACTGGCTTCGGGTTCACGTTCACAAACATCCGATCATACAAAACAATTTCTCTCACTTTACTTGAACGGCTGAGCTGATCCAGAAACCTGCTCGAATCTCTCTCACGCAAGAAGCATTTTTCCAGCGTGTTCAACTTTTATTTTCATGCTGCAGACAAACTGGGTCTCCACTGAAAGACCAGATCACATGTCTTGCTGCTGTGCCCTCAAGCAAAGACACTGAAAGAGTCTACCTGCTCACTGGATGTCAGTCAATGTGTGTCGTCCCACCTTATGTTATGTAATCGGGTGAAAAGTCATCTTTTCAGGAAATATCACACGTCACATGTTCTCCTTATTGAATCACATCCTCTCTCCCACCTGTTCTTTCCTCTTAATGTGCTAAAATGTTTTGTGAGAAAGCTCACAATGACTTTGACCCTACTTATTACCATTTCAGGTTTGTAATGTGCGGAAGCTTGATGCATTTGTAGTAAATGATTCTGAGTCAGATCTTCACCTAAATGCCTTATCCTGAAGTCTTTTAATATTTAAAATACAAAGGGCGGTCCTTCCCACTCGGCCCCATGAACTACCACATTTATCTTTAGGCTCTGACTGTCAATGATGTTCTCGCTGAGTCATACAAAATGTTTAACAAGGTTCAGTGTCATGTTGCAAAATCCACACTAAAACTTTTTCTGTGAGCCAGTGTGTGATGGGGAACACACGCTGGTGGCATGTTGACGTGAATCACTCCTTGCAACAACTCACTGTCCTATTTCCCAGCATCAGTGCATGTCAGCCATTGTAAAAGAAGCAATACGATCACATCTGCTTTTGTTCATTTAATTTTCCACCAATAAGACAGGCAACCAAGATAAGTTGGGTTTACATTCAATAGTTTTTTTTTTGCATAAAGAAATCTGAGTGGAAAAGAAAATCTTTTTAATGCTTTTATTTTGGCTGGAGCAGAAGAGTTGGCGTATCGATAAGAACAAAGCGCAACAAAGTGAAAATGGAAACAGACTTGGTGACTAAATCAAGCATTTGACTTAAACAACCACTAAAAAAGTATTATATATAATATAAAATTAAAATCATAATATAATAAATATATTGATATATACAGCACTACATTATGCTGTCAGTTTGATAATGATTCACTGATGTGTAAAAGGCAGCATGTCACATCTTTAAGTTTCTTAATCTGATTCAATGGCGTAATGAAGCGCTGAATCTTTACCATGAACTACAGCAAAAGAGAAAGACCTACATAGTCACGACAGTTGAAGGCTGCCATCTTTAATGTAATAGTTAGCACTGTGTGTGCGTGTGTGTGTGTGTGTGTTGGGTTGGGTTGAGAAGGGTTACTGTAATCGAGATCACCAAATGAAAAGTAGTAAAAGAAGAAGTGGTTTTTTTTGGTCAGCGGCCAAATCCGAAACATCTGCTGGCTCTTCCCCCTGCTGTGTGTGTTGTTACTGAGTGTGTGTGTGTGTGTGTGTGTGTGTTTGTGTGTTTATGTGTGTGTGCACGGGTGACACAGCCGCCCTCAGTCAGTTGGACACAGCGGACTCAAACCATACAACACTTCAACATGCACCTGCCACCAATGAGAGGTTGCTGCATATGTGTACATGTGTCAGTGTGTGTTAGTGTGTGTGTGTCAGTGTGTGTAGCATTGATGGACAGCTGATCTCTATCCAACTGCTTTGTGAATTGCACAAGCACACATGCAAGTACAAATGTTTTCCCTCACACACAATGACAGAAAAACGGACTATGGATGTAACAGACAGTGAGATGTAGTTAAAGGTTCTGGGAAAATCTAGTTGGAGAAACTTGAATTAAGAGTGGTCGTGTTTGCTGATGCAAGAAGACACTGCTCAACCAAAGAACCTTTCACTGAGGACAGCTCAGAATAGGCTTCTGGAGACAGACAGTTAAAGCTAAAAATGGGGGAAGGGAAATGCAAATAACTTAATGAGTCTACCTCAAGGGAGTCCAACTGAAAACAATTAGCCAGCCCCTTTGCAGTCACATTGTCAAAGCAACATCTAACTTCACTGTGGTTTGTAGACCGATCAGAGGAGGTCATGTCAGAGTCCATGTTTGATTGACAGCAGGCTGAGCCTCGGAGGGGAACAAACTTTTCTTCTTAGCAGTGATATTGACGGTGAAGGACTACAGCAAGAGGGAGGAGAAAGGTTCATGTTTGAAACCGAACTGTGTTCGTGATGGAGAGTTTCACTGAAAATTACTTGCATGTGAGATTGTGGTAGACTGGTAGACACGCAGTCTCTGTAAGACACAAAGAAACAGAGGAGTCAGAGAGGCACAGAAAGTCAATGAGAGACACACAGAGAGACGGCCTACTTCCTGGCTGTGATTAATTCATGTTACTAAGCAGCTCAGTGATAACAGAGATCCACAACTACACTGAGCTCAGGGCTGGTTTACTGTACAACCACAGAACAGACAGTTGGCCGCAGTCTCATAATCCCAGCCAGAATCGAGAAGTATATCACCATACATGCTCCATCTGCAAAACAACACATCAGTGATCTTATTTCACAATACAATATTTCATTAGCTAAACTAAGTAAGTCCGTTGTGCCATTCTGAGCTGTCATGTTAAGAAATCATTTCTGCCAGCTAATAACTCAAGCTGGAATTATGCATCTCGATACACAAGTGTCATTTGGTGTTTCTTTAATACTTACGGACTGGAGGTATGTATGCAATAAGAAGCAGTGTCATTTAGAAAGTCATCCAGGAAAATGTAGGAGAAATCAGGAAATGAAATCGACTTCGCTCCAGTGACAGCATAAACAAACCACAACATCCATGAAAAACACATTGAAAAGAAATTTGGATCGATCAACAGAAATGGACAAGACAATGATCAGAATGCATTTCCCTCTGGAAGCTGTGTGCTCAAACTCTGAGCAAAGAAGAGATTGTAAGGTGTCACCTCCTCTGCAAGCCTCTGTGACTTAGTCACCCATAACACCCTTCTTTTAACGTGTAGCACGTGTTTATCTTTAGACTTGACTTTGACTACTTAAAAATGACAAACTGTGATTCAAAGATTAGTCTGGCTCCTGCTAAATGACAACTTTTATTTTTACTAAATTGTCCTCAAACACCTCACAGCATGCACCCTCCTGCCACAGATATGTGATGCTGAATGAAAACACAACAAATTAAATACTTGTTTCAATCTCAGAGCAGCTTTAATTGCATCTGTGAAAAAGGAGAAGTTGTCCACAGACTGAAGTTTACAAGCTTCTGAGCATTTCCTGATGCAGCAAATACAATGAAATGGTTTGAATCTTTCCACAGTTTCAGGTGATGAGGCTGAATATTGGACGATCAAAATTAATCAATAACATGAGTTTTAGTTGCAGGAACCACAACAACACTTTTCAGACTGCTCAATCGCCTCGCTGTCATCACAACGTCCTGTGGCCAAAAAGCAGTGATGAAGACCACAATTAGCTCTGGCCGCAGCCTACGTTTGTTCTGCAAAAGCTTGTTATGCTATTAGCTTGTATTATCTGGCTGAAGGCCTATGGACTCTCTCTCTAACTCCGCTCTGCTGTCACAGTGCTGGAGAATTACAGCCGCCGTCAACTCCAGCTAACCAAATTAGCACTTGTTATGCAACCTGCTCGACTTGGCTCCCAGGTCTGCAGCTTCAACCCTGCTTTCATTACAGTATGTACATAGGAAGGTCCTGTGGACTGCTGCAAAGCTGACTGTACATACTGGATGTTTGCTTATTCCATATTAAATACCAATTTAATGTTGAAGTCTGACACGTCAGAGAAGTTAAATACTATGGTACCTTTCAAAGATTTCGATAAGGTCAGAAACTCACAACTTTCTGCAAGTAAAAACTACAATACAACATCCCTGGGAATCAGTATTCAAAGCAGGAGACTGAAGTCAAGTGACGTTTCTGAAATGAAACGCAAATGTTAGCAGTCTCTTCCTCACTGCCATCAAATCCAGCATTGGTCATCTGAAAAAAACCGTCTCAGGGTTTTTTTTGGCTTTTATCTTTCCTCCTTGACATTATCCCTAAATGTCACAAAGGAAATATCTGTGTTACTGACAGTGTGGCTAGCTAGCTAAAGTTGCTAAGGTTGCAGTCCAATCTTGAACGTCACTCTATGCACAATGAGGGTAAATAACACTGATCTCAGACCTGCTGTTGTCCTCTAGTACGTTCACATTTGAACCAACTGATGTCGCTGGTGAGCTTTCCAACCATTACAGCAATGTTTCTAACGGAGCCAGCCCACTGTAGCTAGTTTAAAAAACATCGTACTTTCTAGATGCAAAGGCCCAACGGGGGTCAACTTAGGCCTGGTGGGCCGCTGAGTTTGCAACACACTGGTGGAAAACCCTGCTAATTATGTAGTAATAAAACCATGGAAATGCATGTGACATGTTTGGTTCCTATACATTTGGCAAATCTCTGAATGCACAGAGCATTCTCAATTGTCAACTCCATCCAGATGTGTAATCCCACTGCAGCTGCTAGTTGAAGAAAAGGCAAGCACTACTTCAAATTGGTAACTGAAGAAAACTGGTGTAAAATTTGTCATTTTAATCTTAGTTTCATATGTAATTTATATATTTCAATTATACTGTATGTGCCATGTGCTAGTATCTCTTGCACTGTGTTGCATTCTGTAATATGAAACTGTCACTTGTCAATACGTCTGAGTCGAACTGTCACCAAAAGGTATGTTCTGCACATTTGATCCAAGTGTTTTTGATATATTTAAACCTCCTCTTCTATGTGAGCAGTGATATCAGTGCTGCTGCTGTTTTTTAGGTGTGTGCGCTCCTCTCCTCCTCCGACCGGCTCTGAAGAACCAAAAGACTTTTGTAAGATGAAACACAACCTCTGTGCTTTGTTCGGCGCCTCTGGTGTGCTTTAAATTATGACCCAATAAATAGCTTTGTCTGAAAGACACAGAGGCCTCTAAGAAAATCATCACAAACCTCAGACAATTGGAATATGTGGCAGCTGTCTTCAAAAACGTTGAGTATAAGACTTTTGAAATATGCCATTTACAAAACTGCATATAGACCAGCTGTTCTGCAGTTTAGAGAAGAAACCTGCTCCCATCATTGTCAGTGCATCCTCCAGATACATTTTGCTGAGTAAATATTACAATAAATATGGAGTTCAGGCACTACAGGAGGCTTTGAGTATGTGTGTGTGTGTGTGTGTGTGTGTGTGTGTGTGTGTGTGTGTTTTGCTGGTTAATTAGAGCACTTGGTCTCAGGAGGATCAGACCTGGAAGACGACTGTCTCTGCTGCGTGACAGAAAGCCAGGTGGCAGTGTGTGTGCGTGTGTGTGTGTGTGTGTGTGTGTGTGTGTGTGTGTGTGTGTGTGTGTGTGTGTGTGTGTGTGTGTGTGTGTGATGAGTTGGTGGCAGGGAGAAGAGCCAGACATAAACAAACACTGTTGAGTAGCACAGACTCACACATACACACCTTGGTAAATGCCGGTAGATGGAAAGACGAACCGGCAGAGTGGAAATCAGGAACCAAAATAAAAATGGGGTTTCTATATTGCAATTCAATGAACAGGGTACATCTGGAAAAATTCCAAAATAAAAAAGATCAACTATTGTGAGTATCCGATATTAATAGGTGTGAAAGCAGGTTCTGAAATGTTTGCAGGTTGCTCGCTCATGGAGGATGGGAACTGTTGTTCTCCGATCGAAGCTCACCAAGAAATGCTCATCAGGTTTGTTAGGTCACACCTGAATGGTTGACAATGCCGCTGTGGTCTAACTTCATTACAACAGCAAACATTTACATTCACTGTGCACCAACAGCCAAGTGCGACAACATTAGACTGAGCATCTAGTGTCACATTTTGGAGCTTCCATTATTTTACACTTCAGGTGTAAGGACATTCTGTCTATCTGATTCATGCAATTAACATGAACCTGATTCAAATCACTGATGAAAAGCACTGACCTATTAAGAATGTGGTTATTTATAAACAGGAACAGGAAATAGCTTGTCAGAGCAAGAACTTGATGGTGGTTTAAAAATTAGCATTTCTTTAACATAGATTTGCTTGCTTAGGATAAGACCTGGTTAAAAAAAACCTGCTATGGAGAACTGCACAGTCAAGCCTCTGCCCTTCCTCCTCCTCCTCCTCCTCCTCCTCCTCCTGCTGCTGCTGCTGTTGTCATTGGTCAGGGCATTATTTCAGCCCTCACGTGGTTTAGTGAATTCAAGCCACTAAGAATCCCTCACTGGGCAAGCTGCCAATCTCATGTTAAGATCTTGGTCTTAAATACATTCCTGCACTCTTGCTGCAGCACTATAAGGTAGTTTTTGGCATTGAAATGGTATTGAAGCATACTGACATTCAACCAGACACATCACTACCCTGGTATATTAAAGCCAAGTTGACAAAATGACAACAAAGCAGGAACAAAACCACAACAGAAACAAATCCAGGTTGCTGCTCGAACAGAAAAAAAACAAGCATGGACAATGTTTGTTTGATGTTGCTGAACTGTGTGGATTCATAAACAGCATGAAAACGCCCTCAAGTCTTTGAGGAAACCAAAAAGCAAAACAGACTACAGAAATGATCTCTCAGAGGAGGGGGATAAACACAGAACCAGACAACCCGCTGTACATGTTGTTCCTTTTCAAAGTTCACTTTGGGGTGCAGAAAAGAGCAAATAAGCTTTAAAGAGCCAAAAAATCATGAGTCCAGCCCTCACAGATAACACATCCAGACGAGTCAGATGGCACCTGTCACGTAGGCAAACTTACAGGTTCTCTGCAGTGACATACCTGCACAACAGCAAACACTGACAAACCAGCACGACAGCAAATAAGGACAAATTCCTGAACCCGCACTGGCAAAGACCTACCTGACTCTTAGACAATAAGGTCTAAGATGCACTGCATTTCTATTCTCTTCTATTAAACCTGTGCAGCACATGAAGTCACAGCTCCTCCCAAGCCATGCCGTCCAAACTGGATTATCAAACAAGTTCATATTGAGCTGAAAGTGGTAAATATGCCTCAGGAAGTGGGGTTTTCCTTGATACATGAAAGATCAGAACGTGATATTTTCAGAGTGGATTAAAACATGACTTGTGAGTTTGATTCCAAAATAAAATCCCCAAGGCTACATGGACCAGCACAGAGCAGCAGGCTTTCTATGCAGATTATGAACGGACTCTTTTAAGAAAGACTTGAATGACTTTACTGAGACAGATGCATTTTCATTTTATGTCCTAAAAATAATACACAATTTAAAAAATAATCCTTTTTATTATTGTGTGTTTATTATTGGATGTTCACAACCTCCAACCTAAAAATATATATATTATAAACAAGGGCTGATGGATAAACTGCATCAAGTTCACAAGAATGAACAGGAACAGGACCTGTGGCTGGTCTTCAAAATATAAGCAATAAATAAAAATAGCTTCAAGAAAACCAAAAACACTTGAATCAGATATTATTATAATGAATGCTGGGATTCTACACATACCAGCTGAATGTCAGCAACTACCATTCACTTGGCTGGAATTGTAATTGAAATCACATCAATAAACAATAATGTGAAACTAACTAATAAAATCGAATTGAAAATAAAACAATAACATTGCTACTAAACTAGAAACTACACATCTGACCTAGAAATAAATCTGCAATTTAATATAATGCACAAGTAAATTTAATGGATTAACGCTCAAACCCAATTAGTGTTTTATTTTGAAACAGATTAAACCGGAAGTGTGCGGCCATATTGTTGCACTTGACGCTTGAAATTGATTGAGGAAGTCCGAGTAAAATCAACCGGGAATAAGTAAAAAAAAAAAGTCAATGTGAAACTATACATTTTTTTATTTTCGTCACACGAACACCTTAAAAATCCACTTTAGTTCCGGGGTCGTGAAATTCCACTTTAGCAAAGAGCAAAAAGACGAGTGTAATTTAGCTAACTCGGTTGTGTTGATCAGGAAGGATTTTAACAGCTAACAGTTAAAAGTTAAACAGCCAAAGTCCTGTTGGGGATATCTGTTATCACACAGTGTTTGGACACGTTAAACAAACACCAGCATTTACTTGATGTTTTACACCCAAACAGCTGATTTGACAGATAACGCAAAGTAGCATCTTTGAGCGTCAAGCTAGCAAGAATCTCACTGAGAAACCCGGTTCGGTTCTGAGCGTGTTTGTTTACATCCGATAACAGTTCATCAAAGAAGATAAAACCGTGAAAAATAACCCGCACGATAGACAGACGTGGATTATAATGTTGTTTTATTTTATTTTATGCCTCCAAAACACGATATTTTGAAGTATCATAACGGTTCTGTTGACAGGAAACTCATGCCCCGTAAAGTGCGCTAACCTCGGTGTAAACTGGCACAGCAGCCCCCTGGAGGAGCACCGTGCGGGGCTGGAGGGGGTGGGATTGAAGGAGCAGTGAGGAGGAGGAGGAGGAGGAGGAGGTCGAGAGGAAAACTTACCTAGGAGTTGAGGAGCCGTGATGCGGGAGGAGTCGCTCGGTGTTGTCGGTCAGCGGGACGGAGGAGCGGCGGCGGCGGCGGCGTCCAGGACCGGAGCCGCCATGTTGCTCCGGCTCAGAGGCTCCTCGGCTGTTTATCTTTACCAGCAGACCCCCCCTCCTCCTCCTCCTCTTCCTCCTCCTCCTCCTCCTCCTCATCTCATTACCACCAAGATGAGCTGAACTACAACCTACAATTATGTTTGTATTTATTTATGACACTTTTCAATAAAACATCAAATCAATTAAAGATGATAATCTTTCATTCTCTGCCATTTGGTTTTCATTGCTCTCTCGTCACATCACATACAATAACTCCAAACTTATACTTTAAATTTATTATAGTACTTATACTATGTTATATTATAGTATGTTGGGTCTTAAAAGATAAAACAATATTAGTATAATATTCCTATAATGACTTCCTTAACGTGTTCACTAATCCTGCTTTTTTATCTCAGTTAATATTCTGTGTAATTTACAGTGATCTCAATGTTCATTTCCTAAAATGTTGTTAAATTCCTCTGAGGTTTTCAGCGTGTATCTGGCCCTGTCACTGTCTGTATACTATACCCAGAGGAAATTATATTATTATCTCATCTTCAATTCAACTGTTGTCTATAGTGTAGATATTGTTCCCGTATGTTTATATTCCCTCTAGTTAATTTGTTAATACTTTTTATACTTGTCTTGTTTATATTGCTTATTTAATATTTGTTCATTGTTACTTTACAGACGCTCCTTTCTATTCTGCTGTACATTGGAAATTTCCTCACTGTCGGACTAATAAAAGAATATTTTAGCTTATCTTATAATGCCATTTTTCCTCCCTAATATGTTCACTGAAAGTCATTTAGCCTGCTGGCCCGGTGTTTGTGTGTCACTCTGGTTAAGTGATGCATGCAGTGCTGCATGATTTCGTGCACTGTGCTTCTTTATTATGAGACTTTCACTAAAGTCACGTCTCAGCTCCAAAAATGAGCAGTTTTACGCAGAAACTCAGACAACAGGAAAAGCTCTTCCTGTATCTATGAAAAAAGTCCCCAAGCATCAGAGCTGTTAGTCAATGTGAAAACAGAAGAGACTCACTGAAGGTCAACGACAGGTCAACACTTGATGCAAAAGATCTATTAATCACTGGAATATTGGATCATCATGATGATTTACTTTCAGGTATATTCAGCTGATCAAAGCTGTGTGTATATATAGTTGATTTATAAACATTATCATGAGTTACACCTTCACCGTCATCAAATCAAAAATCACAATAATTCTCATTCATGACCAGAAAATATAATTTTATATTATCTAACAATTTTTTCCAACACACATTCACATTCTTTACATTAATTACTGTGATTAACAAACTGAAAGTATTTGTAATGTTTGCATATGTTGCAATAAGTGGATATTACATTGACTGTTCATCTCAATAAAATGAATTGGCAGATACTGCCACCTAGTGACTGATTGAAAATTTGTGCAGCATTTCTCAAACAAGTGCTTAATTATCATGAGTGGAAGGACAGACTCAATTAAATAAAAGTTCTAAGCAGATGAAGAAAAAAAAAACTCTGAATGGTTATGATGGAAATAAACATTATATCTCATCATGTTAAAGCATCTGTGACAGTCAACAGACTTTTTACATGAGTTGACAAAGTCCTGCAATGGCTGCAGATATCAGATTGAATCAGAAGAAGGAGGAGGAGAAGAGTAAATAAAAAAGGAAGAGTAAAAAGAAGGAGGAAGATAAAATGGTTATTTCACAAATCAAATAGCTTTTTGGGGAATTTTGCTGTAGATGGTTTGATTCAGGGCCATGGCTGGAGTTAGAATCTGCAAATTTCATCAAAGGCAACAGGATCTGTGTGAATTTCCCCACTGTGGGACGAATACAGGTTTATCTTATCTTATCTTAGGATTTGTTTGAAGTCAACAAATGATTTCTGAATGAGAGGCAAAAATCAGGAGAAAAAGAAGAAAAGCCTTTGAATTCAGGCAGATGGGGGCACTGTGGCACACTGCAGGATGTGGCTGATCTTCAAGTCTGCCATAAATCAGCTAACCTTCAGGCACATTTTGGCCTCGACAGACTTTGACACAGGCTGCAGCTCAGTCCTGGCGAGTGCGACTGTTGGTCTTGCTTTGCTCATACTCTGTGTCAGGAAACATCCAAGGCAACAAGTGTGACCACCATCCCCGATTAGCCATTTACACATCTGTCAATCAGCAAATCTAAGGCATCCCACTATACACTTTATGACGAAAGGCAATCAATTGGAAAAATCATCAACTGTCGACCACATGGACTTTCATCTTCCTAGTCAAATGGTCAAGTGCATTTCTTCTCCGTCTCTGTGGACATCACAGGTTACTCTTCCATTTGATGTTCTGGGAAGATTCGTTCACTGAGGGAAAAAGTTTACATTTGTAAAGCCAGTGAGAGCAAATTTTATTGTTCTAAATTACCAACAGCACATGCAATCAGTGTTCACGGACCCTTACTATCACAAATACCAAAACTATCTGCATAACCAGACATGTATATTTTGGTCGAATTGAATTATTTACAATATTATAATATTTTGCAGTGGTAGTAAGAGATGTCATACCCAGGCTAATCTTGCCTTCTTTCTCCAGTTTCTTTAAGTGATGGACCAGGTTCACGTTAGCTGCTTGGTGCAGATATTCAGGGGTGTCCTGGAAGAGAAGAAGTATGAATCATCTGTGATTCAAAAACAGACACAGCATCTGACTATGATCGCCATGTACACAGATGCATGACTCATTTAACTGCTGGCTGGCTGTGTATTTTCAGGTCACTTCCACAGAACTATGAAAGTTTTAGTATCATAATTTAGTATGTTTACTTTATATTTTGATGAACTTGCTAATCGTGTCTCCATCCAGTCTGATTGCCACTGAACAACCTATCCAGAGCTGCAGACCGTATGTTACAACAGTGCAAATGTGATGAAGGTGTACTATGCTGCTGGTCTTAGCTTCACTACTCACAGCAGTCAGCCCTTGACTACAGGCTGGAAAAAGCCTCAAAGTAACAGACGGTTTTGTCCTGACCTTATAGACGATCTTGACAAGCTCCATTGAGGAGAAAGCCTTTCCTGCTCCATCCTGAATGGCTGCCAGGATCTGCTGCTCTCTTTGGTCCCGGTGGCTGATGTAATGACTGATCTTAGAGCCAGCATTCTGAACCACAGGTCCGTGACCTGCACAGAGAACAGCAGCAGAGATTTTGTCCAAACATCTGAACGACTTTACAATGAAGCGTCGTACTGACTGATGGACTGATGTGGGATAACAGAAAAGTGGAGGACAGGAGGGGGGTCTTCCCATACCCCAGAGATCAACAGCTATTGGTTGCAAAATAAGCAATGTTAAAACGTCACTTTGGACTCTGAGAAAGTGTGATCATTTTTTTCTCTAATTTCTTACATTTTTATCAAGCGATTAATCAATTAATTTAAAAGAAGACAGATTAATAATAATGAAAACAATCATAATTGCAGCCCTAAAACTGACTTTAAGCATTTTTAACAGTGTGAACGTAAGTGGAAAAAAAACTGTGAGAATTAATATTAAAAAACCAAAGAAAAAACTAAAGAGAACATTATCCAGAGAGTCTGTCAAGAAATAAAACAGTGAACCACACATACCAGTGGGTGCTCACTCACCGGGGTAGATGAGGTCAGCCTGACAGTCCAGCAGGATCTTCAGGGACTTCATGTAGTCGTAGAGGTCCTCGAACACGGCCGTGCCTTCACCCAAGATGCAGTCTCCAGAGAAGATCGCCTGCTCCTCCTCCAGCACCAAGGCCATGTGGTCGTCAGTGTGGCCCGGGGTGAACAGCACTCTGGGAAAAAGAAATATTAAAAATGCCTCTAACTGTAACACAATTCAGACATTAGTTATGACAGTGTGTGCACACCTGTGTTCCCAAAATCTCATCAACATATTGTACATTGTCATCTTGATTATTATTTTGAGTTATGTTTCTCTCGTGCAAATTATTCACTTTCTTTTCTCTTTGATTGTTATTTTCATTCCCTGTAAAACTAGTGAAAGTCCTTTTAAGAAAGTTTAAAAATGCTTTCTAGCATGTAAAGTGAACTGACCTGAGTGTGGCCCCCTCCGTCCGGACAACATCTCCATCATTTATGTAAGCAAAGCTTTTGTTTACAGCTGTCTCTCTGACTTGGCTGGAGCGAGGCAGTTTGCTGACTCGGACCTCAGAACCTGCAGGAGGGAAAACAGAGAAATATCTGTCAGCTAAACAAACAATGATTCAGTGTGTTGCAAATTTTACAACTACACTGACAACTGAACTTTGGATTATTATATCACTCACTTCACTTCACTTCCTGAACCTTGAAAGTTTTCATAACAGTATAGTGGTGACAGTCCTGTCCTCACCAGTGATGTCCCGGCAGATGTCCTCCACTCCTCCGCTGTGGTCATGATGCCAGTGTGTGACGATGATCTCCTGGATGCTGGTGTTGAACTGCCTCAGTGCCTGTTTCAGATTGCTGATGTATTCAGGCACAGCAGGTTCTCCAGTGTCTATGAGCACTCGCCTGGAACAGAATCACACATATTCATACATGCATATGCAAATTCAAAGCTTTCACATACACTAATTCTGCTCATTTTTGTTTTTGATATCATTTTCCTTTCTGTTTTTTTGACTTTGCATATACAAAACCAATACATACTGTAGTGAACTGGGTGTTTTTTTGTATTGTGCACATTGTATATTTTTGCAAGCAAGACTTCTAACATCTGAATATTAACTTCTAACAACTTTCGAAACGCACTTCAAATTCTTAAGTATATGCCGAAATAACCAGTGGATCCTGTTAATTCAGAATACATTTTCAGTTTTGGTCTAAACCCTATGTATTTTAGTCTACAAGCAAACAAACACTGAATGTAGAAAAATTTGAATGGAGTTTGGCGAGACGTCCTTTTCGGAGCTCTACCTGCTCGTAAAACTTAACAGTCACGTTTTTAGCCGAATGATCGTTTCCAGCTTCTTATATTCTGGAATAAAAAAACCTCCTTAAGCTTAATTTTGCTGTCGTGCTACATGCTAACATTAGCCTGCTGTGCGTCACCTGTCCCCGGTGCCGACCAGGTACGTGTTGGTCCCCTGCAGCGTCATCGGCCCCGGGTTGCAGCCCAGGACCCGGACGACCCTGGCAGACAGCTGCTCTATCCGAGGAAGCACCGCACTCATGGCTGGAGCCGAGCTGACGGCAGCTACGGAGCAAAAGAGCAGAAGACCCGGAGGTGAAAGTCCGAGAAACGTCGTCACACGGGCCTTTTAACGGATTCAGCATGAAAACAATGCTTACTTCCGGTATGTTCAAGTAGCCTTCAAAATAAAAGTTTTAACGGCGTTATATTTTGTGTCGATTAACAGCGTTTCAAAATAAAGCCTCTATTTAATTATTAGCTGCACTTCTGCATTGTGTCGTGTTTGTTACTTATTTAAACACAGCACATTACTTAAAGACTCACAACAGCTTAGGTGAAACTTGCTTTATTATTCTAAAATGAATTTGATGTATTATTCTTCAGATTTGCTTTTCAATATTTATTATTTTGTAGTTTTGTTTTCTCTGTGCTAAATTCAACAACCCGTAATGTTTTACCAGCCATCTGCCAATCCTGTTTGTTTGTGTCACATGATTATTGTCACCTGATCTGTGATGCATTTTCCTCATTAGTCTGTATGTCCCTGTCCCTGAACTGTATATTTGTGTGTCTCTCCAGTCCAAGTGTGTATATTGTTGTTGTTCACTGTGTAAACACAAAATGAATTAAATAATTGAATTAATTAAAATGAATTGATCCATCTATCTGTGGTTATGAGTTGCCAAGCTTTATATTGACAGATACTCTTGTAAACATTACTTTCACATTAGTCCCATTGAAGTTATATACTTTCTCAGAATCCAAATAATACATGCATCCAGTCTGTCTATACAAGCAAATCCAGCTCCAACCAGGCTGGTAAAAACTGAACTGGCCAATTTATTTCAGGATATTTACTGAATCCTGTCACAAAGTCAAAATATCAGCAGCACAAAACAAACACTAGGTGGAGCCTTTGAGTCGTCTCTTGATCTCCACACTGAGGCAGTAAAAATTGTTAAAAGGTCCTGAATTATCAGCATTTCACAGAGCGAACGTTTTATTGCTCTGTAATGATGATGATGTTCGCCAACTCCTCACAGTTCAACTGTTGTTATTGTCCTCATTAATCCTGACTGTTATTATTATTACACCTCAAACAGAGGAAGTCAGAATCATTAAAAGCTGTTTAACAACATAAAAGTGCCATCTGAACGGCCGCTGCTCTGTATCTGATCCTGACCTCTGACCTCTCCATAGGGAGCTTAATGAAATATCACATACTCATATAGACATTTTAATTGGAGAGCTAATTTAAAGGAGGGGTTTTTGCACAACAGACAGTTAAAAAGCCATTAAAGTGAAGAAAACGCAACAAGCTTCCTGTTATCTTTTATTAAGAATAATGCTGCCATCCTAGTCTCTGCATGGATTTCAGGTGGAGCAGGATCCACTCAGCTCATATTGGCTCATTTACTTTGTCTGTTAGTTCACTTCAAAGTTTTTGATGCTTATGTTTGGGACCATAATTGACTATTAT
This sequence comes from Holacanthus passer, assembly GCA_025331565.1. Lineage (NCBI taxonomy): Eukaryota > Metazoa > Chordata > Actinopteri > Pomacanthidae > Holacanthus > Holacanthus passer. The sequence goes on from JAFREQ010000138.1 coordinate 1,225,857, forward strand.
GTGCAGGTTGAGTTGTGAGTGGCAGGTTATGTGTATTAGTGAATAGAAAAGCCTCAAGCTGAAAATATGCTGGTCGTGCAAATAAGATGTTCATTTTACCACTTGTGTTGGTAAAGTTTGACCTCGTCAGACCTCTTTCTTTTTCTACACACCTTGGCAGTAGGTGAAGCTGTGCCGGAATATTCTACTCTGCCTCTACTTAACGGTGTCCTCTCTCAGATCTGTGTTTTGCTCTTTATAAACCTGACAAATAAGAAACATTTGATTATAAGCGTTATAAGAAGTTATGCTGGTGACAATCAGTAAATGAAATCATTTGCTTTAATGTGATTTGGCCCTTAGTGTCAGTCAGCTTCCATTCCCTCTCTGTGCCCATCAATGCCAAAATGTAATGTCAAATATCAAAACAAAAATATCACTTCCACATTACAGTTACATATTGATCCACTTTTCATTTCCTCATTTAATCAACTCCCACTGTCCAGATTTGCACATCTCAGATATCTGAAGGAGCATCTGCGGTCGGTGCTGCCATCCTGTGGGCAGTGGGTGTGGATCCACTGTGCTGTAAGAGTGTAAGCTGTGTGTGTCTGAAGGAGAGAAGGAACTAAAACATGAATGTAAAGAAAACAGAGCTGTGTGACGTCGGGAGTTTTCCCTCACTGCACAGGAAGCACAGCACTCACTGAACACATGGATTATTGTGGTAATATTCATGAGCTTAACTTTCATGTTGAAGCGATGAGCAACAAAGTCTGTTTTACCACAGGACTGGTTTTATTCCACTGGTTTGAGTCCACATTAAATGGTGCAGACGTGCTCGCAGTTTATCACTTTAAAATCTCAATAAAAACTGCATTTCAAGAGCTTGTTGCTTCCTCATGTTGCAGTCGGACCATTGGAGGTAAATGTAGGCGGGACGTCAGGCAAACTTCCTGTACGGTATAAAAAACACACCACAGACACCAAATATAGCTGCGATTTGTTGCTCACTCCGCTCACAGTTCCTGCACTGATCTTCTTCATGAGCATAAGATAGAATCAATGGTGCATTTGGTCACATTTGTCCTAACTGTACTTTTAATTTGATGTATTTCCTGTTGAAACAGGCTCTTTAGTCTGGGGCATAATGTAGTGAGGGATCATTCAACAGTGCAGAGCAATCAGATCTCAGCCAGGGGGCAGAGGACAGCTCCATGCTTTATTTCTGCCTCAGGTTGTGATTTCATATGCACAGAAAGAAGCCATATACGTGTGTGTCTCTGACCTGGACAAAGTCGTCCCTACCGTCACATCCTCCTGCCTTGATGACTCCGGCTCTTTGTGTTTTAATATCACTCGGTTTCTTTATCCCGTCTCCGACTAGATCAAAAAGCTGAAGCAAGGCTTTTAACAAGGTCAAAAAAAGATGGAGCACATTACTTCCCCTCTCACCTCCCTCCACTTGCTCCACTAACCTGTTCTTCATCTACAAAGCACCAACCGGTCTTGAGTTCTTGTCCCCATACAACGTGTCGAGGCCTCTTGTTTGTCCCAGAACTAATCGTTCCTCTAAAGAATTCTCTTCCCTCTGTGTTGTAAAATGGATCAGCTGTGCTACAGGTGAGTTCAGATCTTTCTGATATGATGAGAGAGTTGTTGTTGAGGGATCGTTCATGAATCTGTTTTATTGGTTGATCAGGTCGGGAAAAATTTGTTAAAATGTTTCCTGGAAATCTTTTTAATTGACAAAGTGCTACTGCTTGATCTGTAATACAGGAATTACTTCCTCTAAAATCCGTCAACTACTGTACTTCATATGGGAAAACACAACAGATGATCTGGCGTCATATTGAATGTTGAACAGTTCTTTTCAGGTGCAAGGCCAGTTATCCTACATTACGACAGCAGATCGATGCAGTCAAATGAAGTCATAAAATGGATCGAGAGCAGCGGCAAATCGCCTGATGGGGACCCACACATCCTCCTTAGTGCCTTGTTTGATATTTGTCTCCAATAAATTGTGACCCATAACGATGGGTGTAAAAGAGGGGAGAAGTCAGCTCTCTGTAATATTTACAGGTAGAATAGATGGAGGGAAAAGCAGAGAGACATTATTTCCCCTAAATGAAATAGATCCTGACATCTGGGCGTCCGAGGGCCCCATCCTCCTCTCTCACTCTCTCTCTCTTTGTAATTACACGACATAATGGTGGTGCAGTCGGCCCGTAATCTCCCATTATAATCAGTCTCGGCTGCCTCCACTCGCTCTCCACCACGGCTTCTAATTCAATATAAATGTAAATGACTGGGGGAGAGAGAGGGGGGGAGGGAGGGGAGGTCAGGGACAGTTTGGTGTGTATATATGGAGTCTGATCTCCACACAAATCCGTACTTATATTTACTAGAAGTCGTGTGCGTCTTTATAATAATATGTACAAATTGGATGTGGACTGTGAGGACTGCAGATGCCGTCTGAAGCAGGCAGTACGTTTAATTTATGGATGTTTATTAAGAGCAAACGATCACACAATCACACAAATAACAAAATTACTGACTTGCTTTCTTTCGTATTTCTTATGGTTCTATCAAAGTGGACAATTTTGTTTTATTTGTCCAGGTTCTGAGATATTTGTCTCCACCTCCACCCAAATAGAAGTGAATGGGAAATTGCATTTGAAACAGATAATCCACTGTCAGTTTTCATTGGACCCACTGAAGAAACTATTCAACGCTGTTGACATTGTGTTCTTCCAGAAAAAGACTAATTTGTGCATTGAAATGTTTAAAATGATCTAGGTTTTCCTAAACTTTTACTGTTAGATTTGAGTTGTATCCCTGGTGGACTGTACTATTATGGAAAACTCTATGACACTTACAACAAGTGCCATTAAAGACGACCACATTATGGCTTACTGCTAAGTGAGAAATATTGAGAATTTCAGAAAGCAATTCTTTCCCCCATAATTAATTCACGTAATATTGCATTTTGGAAAGAAGCCCTTCGTCTGTCATGCGGGCTTTCGCAAAAGATGATATCAAGTTAATATAAAATTCAACTCGTATAAAGATTCCACCGAACATGGCACCTCTGATACCTGCAAAGTAACTGTGAAAAATCTCATCGCAGCTTCGGTCTGAGGTGAGGAATGAGGCAATATGTTACTAAACTGTATCGCAATTCATAATTCAAAATCCTGTGTAATTAACTTTCTTCTCCGGAGCCTTAATGTGATACCAAATTAAATAAGTGGAGAGAGAGAGAGAGAGAGAGAGAGAGGAGAGAGAGGAGAGAGAGAACCTGGAAAAATATCAACTTAGAGGACGAGAGAGTCAGAGTCAGTCAGAGCGGCAAAGAGAGGTTGTGATTTTAATTTTGTTGTAGTCGACTCCTACAGGAAGTCACGAAGCATTTAAGGCTCTAATAGAAATACTTTGCACAAAGGCCGTGTCTGAAGGCAAAGGTGTTTATACCTGATCCAAATGGCCAAACACATACGAGGGTGAGTCACCTGTCATCACGGAGGAAGGTGAGACAGGATGAATTGTACAAACGGGGGAAAGAACGATGAGAAAACGGAGCTTGAGAGAGACTTTGTCACCTCCACACACTCGACCTCTCGCTCGTCGTAGTAAGACGAGTGGGGGAGGGACGTTTGACTGGCTGTGGCATAAATAAATCCCAGTTTGTCAGGCCGTAGAAACCAATTAACCAATCATCAGCATTTAAAGTAAAAACTGAGATTGTGCCGACACATTAAGTCTCAGCATCTTAACATCTTAATGTGTGAGAAAGTTCTGTTATCTTGTGCTCTTTCATTTCATGTTTAACTCAATTTTCCGAGCTGTGTTCACTCTTTCTACCAGACTCCTTTACAGTTACAGTTACATTAAAGAAACATGTCTTTTGAACACTGTGCCATTAGATGGATTTGTCAGTTTAAGGTTTAAATGAACGATGAAGATTCGAGGGTTTGCAGTCCAGTCACTCCCTGCTGAGGGTCATGAAAGCTGGCCATACTGATTAGAAACCGTTCCCCACGAGGGATCAAAGTTAATATGGTAAATGATAATATTAAAAGAGAAAGTGAAAATTCCTGGAGGATACAGCACACGGATTTGAGTTACTTAAACTCAGAGGTGAAAATTCTTTGACATGACAAAGTAAAATGATACTGGTTACTCTAACTTGGACAAATCCTCCTCATTCTGTACATCAGGAAGTCAACACATAACCGTTCATATGACCATGAATTTACACTTTGCATGAGACCGATTGTGCAGCCTCCCGTCTACAACTAAACCTCAGCGTCTCCAAAGCTCACTAATTAACATGTTAGATTTTTAATCCGCACAAAAACTGAAGTGTAAAAACAACACGTTTCGCTCCGTGCCGGACTGTTTCTTGGCTCCGACCAGTCACTTCCTGGAGTCTCCGCTGGTTGTCTGGCAGCTGCTCCCGGCCAAGAAACAGTCTGGCACATAAGCACTTAACAGCAAATTGTCATTTTTACACTTCATGCTCTGTGTGGATTAAACAAGTGAGATGTAAGGTATTCATCAGTGAGCTTCAGAGGCCGGGCCGGCTGTTTCCATTCTTCACTCTAATCTAAGCTCACTGCCTTCATATTGTCCAGCCATGAGAGTTTTGTCCATCTTCTCTATGGCAAGAAAGAACGATTGCTTTGAAGATTTGTTTGCACATGTACTGAACTCTTCTGTCGTCTACACATATGAACACTTGAGGTTTGTATGATTGTGTGTGTGTGCAGGTGAAATGTGCCCATAGGTGAATAATCAGCAGCACCTGTAAGTGTGTGTCCATGTGGGTTTGCATATCAACCTCTAGTGGCACAAAAATGTTATGTAATGTGTGTGTGTGTGTGTGTGTGTGTGTGTGTGTGTGTGTGTGTGTGTGAACAAAGTTGGACTCGGGCCAAAGCTCCAAATGCAACAGGAGACAGTTATTCAGCAGCAGACTCAAGTTCCCTCCGGACCAAATTAAGGCAACTCTCCTCCGACGTGCTGACTCACTGCAAACAGACGGGCAGGTAGACAGACAGTCGAGACCCCGGCTGGACAAACGCAGACAGAGATTAGGAGGAGAGGACACATTACAGCCCCTAAACCAAACATTTAGCTTTAAATGCCTCACTGCTAAATTGACCTGTTTAATTGTGCAGGATGGAAACCTTTGCTGGACAAACCTCTCTGCTGTGAATACTAAAAACGCACACTGATTTATTGAAAGCCAGAAAGTCGTGGCTGCAAATCAGACCCAAAGCCAATGATTTTTATTTTTATTAACTTATTCTGAATTGAAATGTAGCCCACTTGGACATGTTGGCCACGTACCCAGAAGCAGCTGACTGAATCGAGGATGCATCTTTAAAACGACTGTGATGCTGATGATGGCTGGTGATATTCCACATTTTCTTTATTGTCAACAAAACAAGTTATTCTATGAACAAGTATTGTGTGTGTGTGTCAAAGTCTGACACATCTTCACATACACACACGCTGCAACAAATGTGGATTAATCCGCTGCTGAAAATAGTCCCTAACAAAAGCACGTCTTCCTTCTTCTTCTGTTCACGAAATTATTCAAATACGAAACAGCCTGTTTGTGACCAGTGGGCTCAGAGCTGAGAACCACAGACACATTCAGATTCAGAAAAGCACTGAGAGACGGACTAATGCATTTCATTGGATTTGTTGAAGTAAAGAAATGAGAGAATATCTCCAGCCTCATTCTGTATGAATCGTGATGTTCAGCACGTTCAGTAAAAAAAGCTTGTGAGTCATAATAAAAGTTGTTTTCAAGCCAAACCTAAAAGAATCAAACCACAATATTATTTCAGTTCAGTTCAAACTAAACACAGTTTGTATCAGCAGCACCTCACACACAGACTGAACACACGCACTTAACTCAAAATCTGATTTCAAAATAAGACATTTTCATGATGTAGATTCGGAGTTACAGTCTGTGTTACTGCTCTGCACAAACTAAAATAAGAGACAGTCCCGTCTGTCCACACTCAGACAGCAAGCAAATACAGAAGAAAAGCAGTGACATCTTATGGCCAACTGGGAAAAAGCAGACAGACAGTCAGACAGACAGACAGAGAGAGAGACAGACGGGACAGTGAGCTGGTGTCTAACACTGGCTGATTTGGAGGCCGGCCAACTAGGGGAAAACTGTCAGACACTGGCAGAAAGCTGCTGATTAATCTGAGCAGTGATGGAGAAAAAAATCCTGAGAGAGCTGGGAGGCAGTGTGTGTGTGTGTGTGTGTGTGTGTGTGTGTGTGAGAGAGAGAGAGAGAGAGAGATGGAGGACAAGAGAGCGAGGGAGGGAGGCAGCAAAATTTGACAAGGTGTGACAAAAGGAGAGAGGGAGAGAGAGGGAGAGAGAGAGAGAGAGAGAGAGAGAGAGAGAGAGAGAGACAGAGAGAGGGAGAGAGAGAGAGAGAGACAGAGAGAGAGAGAGAGAGAGAGAGAGAGAGAGAGAGAGAGAGAGAGAGAGAGAGAGAGAGAGAGAGAGAGAGCCATTTATTGTTATGCTGTAGATATTTTGTATTATTCTTATTCTACTGATTTGGCAGCGCTGCTCATCCAACATTCATGCCAATAAAGCAAATTGAATGGAAATTGAAGCGAATAAAGAGAGAGGAGAGAACAGGAGCGAAAGGGGAAATTAAGGACAGAGCAGATGGGAGAGAAAGACGGCGAAGGAAGGAAGGAAGACATCGATGGAGACGGAGAGGTGTGAGACCAAAAAGGGGAGAATATTTGGACGATGGGGGAAAATGAATGGAAGTTAAAATGGAAGATAGGTGTCGCAAAAGTGCGAGATGAGAGAAGGACGAGCAGGAGAGGGAAGAGACCGAGAGACAGGAAGTTTGGTTCTCTCACTAACAGGTCTCCTCTTGATTTCGGCACACATCCAGCCACCAAGCAACACTTATTTTGACAACACGTCAAGTCAAAAAAAAAAGATTTGCACTCCTTGGCCCTGCCGCCCACGCTGGAGTCGGGTGGAAAGCAGGAGGAGTGACAGGAAGACGCTGAAATAATGTGGACCGCGTGGTTGTTTAGAAACCGAACGCCAGCATCTCGAACGTTTTCGGTGTCATCTGTCCGTTCAATTTCCTCCGATCGTTCGCATCCGAGCGGCGGCGTCAGGTGGTCCAGACGTCCTTCTGCCCGTCAGGGTGAGTTTGTAGCCTTCTCAGGACAGACGGGACATGTCAACAATCTTGTTGGACGTGCCTGCAGTACCTCCAGAGGACATTTACATCAGATGCTCGAATCGATTAAACACTTCGACAACTGTGTTCCCTTCGACAGACGTCCAGACCACTCATCTTATCTCTGTTACTGCCTCCATCGCTCCCATCGCTCCGGCCGACGACCGGCTTCAGCTGCTGACGGTTGGATGGCTGTATGGACTCGGCCACGTTCCCTTCCTCTCCTTCCGGTCAACATTGTTTAAGATCTTATTTGAATTAACTTTATTTGCTTTGTCGCTGGATAAAACCTGGGCTTCCGTTCAGATCATACAGACCTCTGACCTCTGGGCCAATATACAGTGTTTATGATATTACTCAGCTGAACTTGCATCATATAGTTTGTCTTTAAACTATAATCTGCTCCGTTTGGCTGAGATTAGAGAAGGTGGATATAATAGTTCAGAGTTCATCGCCTTGTGGTTCAGAGCAACAAGCTGGTTTGAAGTGCACAAGAATTATTGACAGTAAATACAAACATATAACTTCAAAATCTTAATCTCTCTCTGTCAATACTTTTGACCTTTGACCTCAGCTAAGTGAAATGCATTTTCTTTTCTCCATGTTATTGTCCTTATAGGATCCTTTTTAATACTTCAGCCTGGACAGTTTTATTCAGGCTGGTGTCAAACCGGCCAGTTTCACCTTCTGACTCAAGATTTTTTATTTCAGTATGAAGACAAAATACAAACTGTGCTTTGTCTTGTTTCAAGCTTTTCCAGATTGCGTCTTGTTTGATATATTTTTTCTGGCAGTTTACAATGTGATTTACTCGTCCACTTACATTTGGACAAGGCAGAAACAAACAGAACTTGTTTCATATATGAAACAGGGAGAGGAATCGCCACCTGTTCTCTCGTAGGAATGTGTTTTCCTTCGCCGGGCATCATCTGACCCAGACAGGCTTTCATTACACTGTCATTTGTTTCACCTCTCTCCCTCTGAAAATCACATCCAGACAAAACAGAAGCTGTTTCAAACGGCACAGCAGCCAGACGAGATTTGCAATTCAGATTCAAACCACCTTGGCGGAAGAAAAGGTTTAAATATTAAATATCCAAAAGTCCAAACGGGATGATTGTGAGTCATGTCAACAGCAACTTTAATGACTTATTTAAAGTGTGTCACCCTCACGTTGCCACATGTTGATGAAGAGGTTTCTTGCGCTGCGGGAGATCACCTGTCAACACTCGCTGCTTTCTGATCTCCATCTATACGAGTGCCGTGCGTTTCTTCAGAGTTAATGGCGTCTGCCCACACGCGCAGACACGAGCATATATGACTACACACAAACACACAATTCGAAAAACTGCAGAGGCGTTCAGCTCAACTCATCATGCTTTGAAAAACTGATCTGAAACAGTGAATAGATGATATATTTGCCACTTGAAAGTTGGACTGACGCTAATGACTATGTTCATTATTGAAGAATTTGATCATTATTTTTCTTTTACACTTGTGCATTATTTGTTTAGTTCTTAAAGAACAAATCCTCACATTTGAGAAGCTATTTGACATTTATCCTCAATAAATGACTGACAATAAATCTATAGCTCTAAAATTACTGCTGGTTAAATTGTGATTTGATCAACTGGTTAATTGTTTCTGAGTTTTTGGATTCACAGGAGTTAGTTTCCAGACGACGCCCAGATTCTCGGCATGTTCACAGAAACATCTCAAACCGCTCCTGCTTCATTATCTGTCTCTCCACATGTGATCCATATGTTCAGTACGTTTGTCTGTAAACACCTTCACGCTGATGCTTTCTAATGGCTCTGAATCGCTGTGTATTTAGCGATTTATTGACCAAGTGACAATTGTTTTAAACACACGGCTCCAATCGACTGTGGAGACGTGGATTATGCTGCAGCAGCTGTTTATGAGATTTCTATGGATGATTTGACAAAGTGGCAAAGTGCATTTAACAACATTGATGCTGCACAAACACCTTGTTCTCCTCCTGCAGCAGGACGTCAAGAGATGATGAACAAGATGAATTCCTCAATACTTACTGCCAACACGTTTCTAACAAGTTGGACAGGAGCAACAAAAGACTGTGAAAGTTGTGGACTGATCCAAAAACACCTGTTTGGATCCTTCCACAGGTAAACAGGTTCATTGGTAACAGGTGATAGGATCATGATTGGGTCTGAAAGGTTCATCCTGGAAAGACTCAGTCGTTCACAGCGAGGATGGAGAGAGGTTCAACACTTTGTGAACACATGGTTGGATGAAGGAGATTAATACATGGACTCAGGAACAACTTCAGAAAACTGTTGTCAGGAAACAGTTTGATTGTTAATGATTGAATTCTGGTCATAATCACGTTTTACAGCATCCCAACTTTTTTGAATCAGGTTGCAAGATAAAAAAATAACAATAACAGATAAGACATGAAAGAATTAATAAAAAGGTTGTTAATAATAAGAAATGACTCCCTCGATTTTCATGACCAAACACATTGAGTTGGTGAATCACATGACAAACAACCTGCTCATCCCGACAATGAGGAAGCCATCTTGACTGTAAAGCAGCCTTCCTCCTCCTCCTCCTCCTCCTCCCGTGGTTTTGAAGATTGCCTCGCGCTGAATGAAGAATGAGCCGCATCACGCTCACAAAAAGGTAGGCGAGTTAAGCCTCACTTTTCATTCTTCCATTTAAGCCCAGGGAATGAATCTCCAGATAATACTCACACCTTTGGCCCCGGGAATTGAAAAGCCCCCGTGTGGCTGCAGGATGCGAGGCCATATTGGATCTGGGGAAAGGGCCCTCGACGCCATTACAGCTCATTTAAAGTTAAAGATGGAGCTTTTTTTTTTTTGCCCTGGGGTGTATAGAGTCTCCTCGGAGTGAAGGGCTGATATTAGCTATAGTCGCCAGAACAACAGAGAGAGAGCAGATAGGAGGGAAGCCTTTAAAAACCGTGCAGCTCCTCAGAGAGACAGACGCAAATAACTTCATAGTTTGAACTGGGGAAGAAAAGTTAGTACTGGTGCTTAGTACATCATTTGTTAACACTATGTCAAACTGTGACAAAGCTTTGAAAACAACATTAAAGATGAACCAAAAAACCAATTGGAAAACATGTGGCTGAAAAAACATTCAACTCCTTCCCTGAGATAAGAGAAGCAAAAGCTCAGTGTAAAATACTGAATGAAATAAAAAAAAAAAAAACTAAGTGCCTGCGCAGATTTTTTTAAATTAAGATCATATCCGCTTGTTTCAAGTGGTCCAGACAGCATTAGTGTGAAAATCTATCAGACTTTTGAAACTTGACCATTGAAACCTGTCAAGTTTGATGGTACGAGAGTGGAAATCAATGACGATGATTTGCAGTAAAACAGCACTCGCTCTGAAGAAGAGTGTAAATCACAGGTTCATTAACTAACACTGTCCAAGCGTCTCCACTGCTTGACTGCAACTTCTTTAACTCCTCATATGATGAAAATGAAATGATTGAGTCATAAAATCTTGCCATGAAAAACCGACAACAGAACTATTTGAATAACTCGTTGTGCAGTCACAGGCTGATAGAGTTTGTTCATTTCACTTTGCTCTGATGGCTGAGTCACCATTTGGTTTACATGTAGTTATCAGAGCACTGAAACAAAAGACATTTAAAAGACTGAGTGGTTTCATCTCGTCCTTGTTTTGTGGTCACTCAGACCTCAGGTGAGTCTTGTTTTCACTTGTGCTACATCGCATCAAGAGAAACAGTGTGTTGAAAAACTGAGCGTTTAAATGAAACATAACTATCTGCATGAATGGATACGACTGAAGGTGAGAAAACATCTTTTGTAATTTGGGTGAACTGACCCTTTAAAAACACTTAGTGACCATTTGAAAACAGATAATATTCATGTTTCTGTGTTTGCACGACGCTTTCCTTAATTACGAACACGAGTGAATGATATGATGAATTAATGATGTAATGATGATGGTGTGAGGCCAAATTTAAAAAAAAAACATTAGCAGAAGATCCAGGATTTTGAGTGTGTGTCCTGCACCTGCTAGTGTGTGTAATGTTTGTGTATGCGTGTGTTCTTTGTGTGTGTGTGTGTGCCCAATCAGCTGTGCGAGGGAACACGCCCACTTCACTCTCCTACCTGCCCCGCTCCTCCTGATTGGCCGCCGCCCGTCGGACACGCCGCTCCGCCATTGGCCGCCAGACGAGGAGGTGGCAGTTTGTTGCTGTTGCTAAGATCCTGTTGCTAGGTTCCCGGCTGTTGCTAGGAGACGTGTGATGCATTATGGATGGTTGGATTTCTCATGGAGGAGCGAATCTGAAAGGCTTATGACTGGACTCTCACTCATCACTCACTCCGTCTCTCTATCATTTTCTATCACGCTTCATTCTCATCACTCTCTCTCTCCATCGCTCATTCTGTCTTTTTATCGCTCGTTCAAATTTGCTTCAATGGCACGACCGTAATTAAGCACATCACTGCCAAAGCAGGTTGTAAAAGGTTTTCAGTGTTAGGGAGTTTGTGGAGTCTGCTTGGAGGACGCGTCCACACATACAGATTCCAATTCTGTAACTTGTTGTCGCAAATCTGAGGTCCCCTGGATGTGTGAGTCTGCGTGTACAGCCTGCGATGGCGAGATTTAAGTATAATTTCGGCTTTACATTAAAGTGAGGAGGGGATATTAAAATATCATTAGACTCATCATTCTGTCATTTTAGTCATCGGCCAATTACAGGAGCTGCTTCTCTAAACAAAGATGCTCGTTCTCTAGAAATATAGTTGTCTCCTGTAGTTGTCTCCTGTATGTGCCTCCTGTAGTTGTCTCCTGTAGATGTCTCCTGTAGATGCCACCTGTAGATGTCTCCTGTAGATGTCTCCTGTAGATGTCTCCTGTAGATGCCACCTGTAGATGTCTCCTGTAGTTGTCTCCTGTAGTTGTCTCCTGTATGTGCCACCTGTAGATGTCTCCTGTAGATGTCTCCTGTAGATGTCACCTGTAGATGTCTCCTGTAGATGTCTCCTGTAGATGCCACCTGTAGATGTCTCCTGTAGATGTCTCCTGTAGATGCCACCTGTAGTTGTCTCCTGTAGATGTCACCTGTAGATGTTTCCTGTAGATGTCTCCTGTAGATGTCTCCTGTAGATGTCTCCTGTAGTTGTCTCCTGTTGTTGTCTCCTGTAGATGTCTCTTGTAGATGTCTCCTGTAGTTGTCTCCTGTAGGTGTCTCCTGTAGTTGCCACCTGTAGATGTCTCCTGTAGATGTCTCCTGTAGTTGTCTCCTGTAGATGTCACCTGTAGATGTCTCCTGTAGTTGTCTCCTGTAGATGTCTCCTGTAGTTGTCTCCTGTAGATGCACCTGCGTCTGCCACCAGACTTCTGCAACTAATTATATTTTCTAATCTTATTAAAAGTTTTCTTCATACTTCTCTCTTACTTGATTACTTTGAATCACATGAATGTGGACAGAACAAAGTGACCTCTGACCTTTGACACCGCTGGTGTAGATGCTAACCTTGTGAAGTTAACTCCGTTGCTGCACTGTTGGTGAGACAAAAACACCAGCCTCACACTTCAAATGTCTGAAATGAGCTTCATTACCTTTGTGTTGTTAGTGCATCCAATCTTTCGCTCACCGATCTGAAGACGTGCTGGGTCATTCTGCGTCTGAGTCCACTTCCTGTCTCATAAAAGTCTTTTCTCAAGATGGATGACAAAGCTGTTCTCACACCACCTCCACTTCCCTCCAACAGATTGTAGATTTTACAACCAACAAAAGTGAGATCAGATGCTTCAGGTTTGTCTACAGAAGAGTGACTTGTCATGTGAACTGCTGCTCAACAGGACTGAAGCTTTTACTTGTTATTCTTGTGCAGACGAACTTGGATCCCTGGTGTTTAGATATCATGTTATTCGTCTTTATGTGAAACCTGAGGCGGATCATTTCTTGTCTTGATGATTCAAAGGGCTTCCTCAAGTTTGACCTGCATATGACATAACAGTGAGAGCCACCACCAAAACCGTGGTGTTGCCCCCTACTGGCCGGGAGTACAAATGCCCAAAATATGGCATGTAGGGAAAAACACAGAGTTGTGTATTTCTCACTGACACAATTGAGGCCTGACGACACAAAAGACTTCCCAGTTTATTGCATTAATTTAATCAAATCAATCAACCCCTGTTTTTATCTGGATGTTTTTATCTGGACGATGCGTTCATGTTCCTGTTTCATAACAGCAGAGAGTTTTGTGGCACAGTGGAACAGGTTTGGTTCCTGGGCGACATGAGAGTGTGTAAAACAGGTTGCTGACAGCTTTCAAAGGATTTAGCTGACGAATAACTTCTTATTATATACATCAAATTAGCAGTTCTTCCAAGGGTGGAATGCTGAAGATGCACAGGAGGCAGATCGTTATCTTATTTTTAATTAGTCTCAAAAATTGTATTCTGATTAACCATTAACCAACAGTTTGTGACATTTTGTGTTGTCAAATCACACTGTCCTTCAAAATCTGCGTTCATGTGCATGAGAGATAAATGTTTTCTCACGTTAACGTCTTCCAAACATTCGGTAGAAAAAGTTGTGCAGTACACTTTTGGATTGCAGACACCCTTTATCCAGCACACCTGGCCACAGGTGTCCCGCCCCCGCGCTGCTGGATGACATTCGCAGAGACACAAGTGCTTGGTCTGTGGACTCTCTCTCTCTCTCACACACACACACACACACACACACACACACACACACACACACACACACACACACCACCCAGATAGTGGAGGAGTCACTCAGTCGCAGCTCTTATCTTTGAAAATTGCTCAAGTCTGCACGTCAAAAATACCTGCTGCTGCAGTCTTTGATTCCCTGAGAAGGCTGGTAGACACGTGTCTGTGTGTGTGTGTGTGTGTGTGTGTGTGTGTTTGTGTGTGTGTGTGTGTGTTCAGAGTGTTATAGAGAGACATAGGAAGGAGGAGTGTGTCTGTGCACAGTTGCCACAGTGGGGGGAGGATGTCAGGTGTGTGTGTACACTTGTGAGAATTAGGATTGTGCAAGGTGCTGGGGGGTGTGTGTGTGTGTGTGTGTGTGTGTGTGTGTGTACCAGATCTGTGACAAGCCAACTGTGACAGGCTCTAATAGCTCTCGAACACATCCGTCTGAGCACGCCGCTCCTCGTCGTGTGTGCGTTTGCTCTGTCTGTTTTATCTCCAGCTCTGTTATCGCCCCGAGTCTTCTTCTTCTTCTCCTTCGTTCCCGGCTCTCTCTCCTCCACTGCCAGCGCCACCGGAGCGAGACAGATAGAGGAGGAAGTTGGCCGAGAAATGGCATCGATGGAAAGTTCTGCTCGGCGGTGAAACTCTGAGCTCAGACCTTTAGCAAACACAGCGAACCTGCGTGAGTGTGTGAGAGTAGATTTGAGCTGGTCGTTGCACTGAGGAGGTCGAGAACATCACAGACTTATTGTATGTTACAACCACATCTCTTCAACATTATGTCAAACATGCATCAAGTCAGTGTTGACTTTTTCAACAACTTTGTCGTACATTGAATCAAGGGTTTTATCTTGTTAAACCCAAACTGGAACATGAGACGCAAACTCTGGCCTCTGGTGACAAAGCTATGAGCTCACTCCGTCTGACTCTGACTCCAGCTGTTAGAAACATATAAAAACATTGCATTTCCATATAGTGAACATGATCCAAGTACAGTTACTGAGAAGAAAAACTATGGTCTTTTCAGGACTGAAAAGAAAAACTGTCACATCCAGAAGGCAGGTTTGATGTTGTACGAAACAATCCAACTGAATCCAGCTGCTTTATTCATTCAGCCCGACATCATGCTCATGTTCGCTGATTCTTTGGGGACTTTAACACACTACAACTCCAGCTGCCTCCAACTCATCGCCACCTTTTATGTGTCACTGTTTTTTCTGGATGTAACTCACTAACTATGCAGGTTGATGACATCTACATTCAACATTTTGGAAATAAAACTATTTGTCTCCCTGCCAAGAGCTGGATTAGCAGATCGATCCCTCCTGTACAGTCAATATGAAGCAGCTCTGAAACTCACTAATTAACACTTGTTTGATTCGTCCATCCATTAATCCAAAAATCAAAGTGTAAAAACTATCATTTGTTTCAGGCTGCAGGAGGTTTTTCTGTTCACATTTTCACTTTGCATATATTTTGATGTGCCGTTGTTTTCCAGCGCCCGTCTTTTGTATTCTGCGTCCCAGAAAGACTTTGCTGTGGCAGCAGTTGTGCATGTTAATAAAACCCGACATTAAACCTGTGAATGCTGAGCACAGACAGACAGAGTCCTGTTGACTCCTCTCGTGGGGACTGATTAGTGCTACTGAACTCGTTTCACTCGGCTGTTCCATAATGTATGTTCCAGCCTGTGGGGGCGGCGGGGGAGGGGGGGCTTCATAACACCAAACAGAATCCAAACCGAGCATCAAATTTTCATTTGGCGTGAAGTAAAGACTTGTTTCTGTTGGTGCTGCAGCCACTGGACACTGAGGCAGGACGGTGTTTTCACTCATCTGAGCTGAGAGTGAACAGGATAAAGCTTCATTACCTGCACTGATCAAAGACCTCACCTTAAAGCCCTCTCAGGCGTCACCCTGCACCCGGCCATTAATCAGAACATGGGATTTCCCACTCCACGCTGGAAATAAGCTCTGACTCTGGAACCTCAGCTCCTAAATTCAGAAACACGCCCCCGGGACACCGATGTCAGGTCGGACGAGTTAGAGAGGAGCTGGTGGCGAGAAGTGGAACACGTGGCGGCTACAGAACCAGGAGTTTCTCCGACTAAACCGGAGCTGAAAGGAGACTGAATATTGGACTGAAGACTCCTGCTGAATGCTAATGTTGCTCTGTGACTGCTGCATGGGCAAATGGGCAAACGTGGATGTCGTCCACTTTGTTTTGATGTTTTTCTGACCCTAAGTGACCTCAAATGGATTCATGTTCACGCCTCTAGATTAAAGTTGGTTGTCATTAATTTAGCATAAAGACGGAAGCAGGGGGAAACGGTTTTCCGGCCCCCGACCAGATAAAACAAACCCCGACCACCAACTCAAAAGTTAAGCTGAAACATAAATCTTACTCATATTGCAAGTTGAATTGGTCTCTGTTCTGTCACTATGTAACAACACTTTGTTTAACACACACACAAAGGCATTTAACAATTACGATCCTCGTCTGTAAAATGTGCACTTAACCCACACACACAGGAAACAAAACACCAGCCTTCAGCACAGGAAACCAAAGCATCTTCAGCTGCGACCGTCCTTCATGTCCACCGACACACATCAGATCCATCACAGTCCCATTCTCCTCCTAATTCTCCCACGTGCACATGTCAGTCTGGTCCGGCAGCCACACATCATTTGTAATTATGCAAAACAGTCCTTTCTCGTCGCATGGAGGAAAGCAATTTTTCTATGCAAATGGTTAAATTCCCCGTGAGGGCCGCCATTGGATGCGTGCTCATAAACGCGCTAACGATGAGTGACGGCGGCCGATATTGGGGGCGCCGCACGTGTGACACCGATGAAAATTATCAACTAAATGCCAGAAGTGTCCTCACAATGGGTGAACCGGGCAGAGGAGATAGGACCGAGTGGCGCCGAGAGTCACAGCCGTGGCCATTAGTAATCCAATTGGATGAGGCGGTAATGAGAAAAGATCTGACGGGTGATTTGAATTAAAGAATTTATTTTTTCATTTCAGTAATTTCCTTCAAGTCTCTTTGAGATGCAGGTTGCAGTGGCAGCGTTCAAACCCCGCACGGCGCCGTATACACCTGAACGTCGTGTGATCACGATTGGGTTGTAAATATCACTGAAAATTGGGCTCAGGCCATTTAAACTGCCCTCATTCACCTTCACTGTGAAGATTTCACAGCAGTGGAACGACCTCGGATCGTCTCGCTCATCAGTTCAGACATGAGAGCAACAGAAACCCGAACTTCAAGGGTTTTTAATTCAAGACCGCACGACTTGAAAAATCAGCACAAAAAAGCCTAAAATGAACAAGATCCTGATCTGTTTAGTTCATGATTTATTTTTTCTTCACTCATCAGGTTGCTTCTGGAATCTTTATTGTCCATTTAAAAGAAATTCGTCTTTGGCTTTAAAGCAAAGCACATGATGTAATAAAACTGAAAAATGAAATGCAACAAAAAGTTGGGATGTTGTGTAAAACCTAAAACCAGAATTCAATCATTAACAATCAAACTGTTTCCTGACAACAGTTTCCTGAAGTTGTTCCTGAGTCCATGTATTAATCTCCTTCATCCAATCCTGTGTTCACAAAGTGTTGAACCTCTCTCCATCCTGAGTCTTTCCAGGATGAACCTTTCATACCCAATCATGATCCTATCACCTGTTACCAATGAACCTGTTTACCTGTGGAAGGATCCAAACAGGTGTTTTTGGATCAGTCCACAACTTTCACAGTCTTTGGTTTGAAACATGTTGCTGCCATCAAATTCAGAAGAAGCAGATATTAGTCAGCTTTAATTGAGTCTATGTCAAAAAGAATTAAGATGTTATCACATCCTATTTTAATTATGTTTTACACATAAATAAGTCAACAAAAATAACGGAGCAGGTTGTGTACATGGTGTAAGATTTTAACCAGTTTACGATATTCAAACCTTCCATTTGTGCCATTAATGCCCCTGTGTGGTGTGTTAGTATCAGTGCCCTTCAGACGAGCAGCTGGGTGACAGAGTCTGCTGGAGGCTCCCAGGTGACACGTTTTACAAACCTGTTTTATGACTGAGCTTTATTTTATGTGCACTCAGTAAACCCTCAGATAAACAATCACTTTAAACTGACTGTGTTTTGACAGTGAGCGTGTTCACATTTCAGAGATGATGAGTCACGGTGTCCACAACACCTTCTATTGATCACCGAGCAGTCACAGAGCATCCAGCTGCGTGCGTGAGCTCCTCGCCGACTAATGTACGAACGGGGGACAAAATATTTGAACCGCCATCGTGAAACCGCAGACATCTCGTTTCGGAATAAAACTCTCGCGTCCGCCGGTGAACCGCAACGAGCCTTTCTGATTTCATCTCGCTGCAAGAATAACAACGGCCCATTAGCAGGCCCGGCGGCGACACGGCGAACAGCCACTCCACGCTTCTACAAATAGGAGCAGATGATTTTGAACTGCACGCAGACATGAACGCTGACTTTCAGGGAACCTCATTAGCCGGCGGGAGAATAACCGGCCATGTTTCAGCTGAAGCTGTGTGGGGACTGATAGCCACGATGATATAACTGCATGCTCGGGCGTCTTGTTTGAATGTAAAATAAAGTGGACCACTGTGAGTCTCAGAGCATAATGCTGCTGTCTGGAGGGGAGAAAAGTCCAAGCAATTATGTTTTTTTTTTTCCTTTCACTTGTATTGAAAGTTCTCACAGTCATTTATTTGCTGAATGAGATTCATGACCTCTCAGGCCCTTAATAGCCCCATTGTACGATTTCAAATATGCCGACGTGTCAAAGCGAATATAAACACACATTTTCTCAAAAGTTAATTTTTGCAAATACGTGTGTGTGTCTGTGTTCAGCTGTGACGAATGACGCCACAGTGATAAAAAAAATAATGACCACGTTACAACTCGTCCTCTTCAGCGCTGCCCGAGCTTCCTCGCATCAAGAGCCCAAATCCTGCAACACTAGTTCGGCCTTGAAAACAAGATTATCTGTTCATCAGCTACAGCTCTTTTAATAAAACCCTTCAGGCTTCTCTGAGTTTCCGTACACGCTGCAAAAGACACGGCTCGGTTAAAGCGAAAAATGCAAAACAGGAAGACAAGTCCAAATTAAATGCAAACTCGTAACAGGGCAAGAGGACAAAAGGCTGAAATGCTACAACTGAGACGTCACGGTGGGAAGAAGAACAGAGCAGTGAATCGATCAGTGAATTGGGAGCAGGTGCAGATGGATGGATGGAGGTCGGGTGATACAGAGAGGCGGAGACACAGTGGCTGCATCATGAGTGGATCAACACTGTGGATATTCATAGTCATCAAGGAAGGAGCCTAA
Organism: Holacanthus passer; assembly: GCA_025331565.1. Lineage (NCBI taxonomy): Eukaryota > Metazoa > Chordata > Actinopteri > Pomacanthidae > Holacanthus > Holacanthus passer. The sequence continues at coordinate 1,245,160 of JAFREQ010000138.1, forward strand.
TGATCCCGATGACCTTTGACTTTTTCCTCACATTCCAGATGAACTTCACATTTGAAGCCTCCCTCGTATTCCAGCCATGTCTCTTTGATCTGTTCATCAATAACACGACTTTGTTGTAGCGACACAGAAATCCTTCGCTTTAACGTCTGTGGAGAGCAGATGCATCTGAACGCCACGCGTCAGGTGATGTGGTATAAAGAGGGAGAAAGTCCTCACAGGGTGGAGGCTGATGAACGAACATCTGTAGGTTAACAGATGTATTTATGTCAAACTGTATTTCATGTCACATGTATAATGTGACTTTATGCATTGTTATCATGACGATGAAGGTCACTTGATTTTGGATCTGCTCTTCACACAGGTTAATAGGAAGGACTGTCGTATCACCACCACTGTAAGTTGTGTTTTTGGTTCACAGATTGATGAGACTGGCTTCAGTTTTCAGGCCCTGAGAAATCAAGAATTGATGTTATGTTGTTTTTTCTATTATGGGCTGCAGCGGCCTTTTAGCTTTTTCTGTGAGATTAATCTGAAGTCTGGACGGTGGAAATCTCAAAACCTATCTGCATGGCTACGTTGTAGGTCTCAACAACTACCAAGTCAATTCCAAAGTTTAGCCAAAGGTTCACTGGAACCACTGGGTGAGGCAAGTTTAGTTTATTTGTGTGAAACCTTTTCAAAGAGAAACGTAATTCAAAGGCAAAGAAGAAGATTAAACAGGAGGAATTTTTCCCCCCAACTCTCATCTAATGAAGTCTCTCAGTCTCCAACTTCAAGGCGTCTTCCTCAAATCTATCCTGATCTCAGCTGCTCTGAGTTTGAAGGGTAGACGGTTCGTTTGTGTGCAGCTCGGTGTGAAAATACAACACTTGGACCCTCCAAATCTACCCATATGACTCATCATCGAACAAAGCAGCATCTCGCCGAATCGATTTCCCTGCTTCCTCCTCTCTAAGTCAACACTGCTGCCCAGTAACACTAGCTTATGTACCGGAGCGTTTTCTCCACAATCAATACCAAGCCGCTGTTCCACCTGAATAAGCACTCTTAAAAAGCTATTCATCCACTCCACTTCATCTGAAAAGACGCCAGCTGAATAATAATACCACAACGGTGTCACGCCTTATGAAGAAACTAGACATTTCATTGTGGTCGCACAAAGGCTTTTAAATGGAGGAGCTGGCTGTCGTCAGTGGGTTTAAAGACAGAAGATCAGCCTGTCTGAAATATTTAAAAGTCCAAACGTCTGCAGTGAAAAAGGCCCATCAGATATTGGGAGTTGCTTGTCGTGCTCAAATCATGTGATCACCTCTTTTAGCTCACACTTTTTACAGTGCGGTTCACCTCCTGTCCAGACAAAGTTAGCAATCGAAGTGGGACCTTTAGCAACTAACGACCAAGATATTTTTCCCTCCATTTTACAAAGTCACCCAAAGCCTCACCTTCATCATCATTTTTTTCATTGTCCAATCGTGTCACATGATTTGGTGTCATGATCTCGAGCCAAATTCACTGAACGCAAGACGAACACTCGCTCAAGATTGTTGTGCTTCAACCAAACCACAACTGTTGTGTGGTCAGCTTTCACATCCTGAGCAGAAAGGTTGGACGCATTAGTCGGCTCTTCCCCTCGACAACTTTAAAGTGTGACATTGTGAATGAGAAGCGGAGCGACGCTGAAGGAGACGAGTAGGTGTTCTTAGAAAACTTTCACTGGATGAGCGGAGAATAAAAAGTTTGCACACGGTGAATGACGAGCTGCGAACGCCATCTACAGCAGGATGGAGCTTTGACCCAACGACACCGCATCTGATTTAAAATGCAGCCGGTTGTTCTGTCTCTGTAAAACAGATGTTTCGCCGCCCACCCAGATGGTGAAAATGAGCGTGTGCAATGACGTCCCCGGCACAAGCTTCATGTACGACAGCGGACGGACAGGAAAATAAAAGACAACAGTCAGGATTGCATTACAATACTGCATCAACAATGAGACTTTATTCACAAGTTGTTTACACCGATAGAACAAAATATCTTCTGTTGTTTTTGTTTTTTTGTGGTTTATGTACAGAGTGAATGCAACAGACCAGCCATCTACTGACTCTCGATGGAGTGCGTGAAAGAAAGAACAGCATTGGGAACCGACTGAACGTCCTCACTGCTTAAAAAAAGACCCATTATAACAAGACCGGTAGAATCAGATCATTTCAGTTCTTTCAATGCAGTTTCACTTATTTCCACATTTCTATAACAAACATGACAGTAAATTTATAACGTCAGAGAAATTAAGACTCGTCCGACGTTAAACAAGCTGTTATAAGGAGCATTTCTTGCAGCGCGTTTCAACGTTGTGATGAAAAATGGAATCGATTCCAACAACATGACGCCAGCTTGCTGCAGTGTTGCATCATACTGACGCTGCACCACCTTTTAACTCAACCATAATCTGCGCTGTTTACAGATGAGAATCCTTGGCTTTTGCACTTTTAAGGTCCTTGGAGCGTCTCGTGCAAGACATGGTCGGACATAAAGTGAAGAGATAAGAGTTTTGCTCAGGTCGTCTTGAGGCCACAGGAAAGTACAGCACACTCATTTGCTGAATAAGGAGCCATGCACTAGTAGCGTAGTGTGTGCAAGTCATATGATTGGTGATTCTAATAAGAAACTAGAGTTTGATGGACAGAATCTGTCGGCCAATCGAAAGTTGATTTTACACAAACTACGAGCTGGTTTCCCAAAATCATCTTCAGAGAACAGGTGTGTTCGCTGTGTTTTGTTCAGCTGAACCTTAATTTGAGCTTTGATCTCTTAGAACACAAAAGCCATGGTTTTATGAGTACTACTACTTCTCTCAGCCCACAAACACAGTGGTTTATGGGTAAAAAAAACATCATGACTTTTGTTTACAAGCCCCCGGAGGCCTTTACTGGAGCAGCGTGAATCTTAAGCAGATAACGGCTGTTTATGCCGTCGCAGCGTGATCCAATCCTAAAGCACCAGACTTGTCATTTTTAAATACAAAGCAATATATGTGTATTTACTGCTGACATCTTTTTCAATGCATTCTGGGAAGCGTCACATTTTAAATGTAGCCATTGGTTTCCATTTATTTCCATGCAATACAGCAATCAACTAACTTGGAAGTTGGAACTAACTTTGGAAAAGTCTGCATCATCCTGTAACAATAATTAGTCCAAATAAAATATTGTATGTTCAAAATGCAAAACACAGGAACATGATTCGGTCGGCAGCTCCTTTCATTTCCAACGGAACAAAAACCCAGTTAGTCTCAAGATGCTTTGGGGAAAACCAGCTGACGAGCGTCACTGCAAACTAGTTTTCAATGCGATACAGGTTCAGCTACTGTACATGTACAAATCATCCATTAATGCTACATAGAAGAACTGCTGTTCAGAAGCAACACTATCCTCTTTTATGATAAACGTCAGAAACACTTCATTTTATAACGGACTCATTCCAGCCGTCTGTGGTTCCAATGAACGACTCATTAGTCGAAGAACACAAGATGATTCACAAACGTTTGGTCAGAAGGTAACTTCCTGGCCCGAGATTATTAAAGGCTGCAGTGTTTATCAGAGGGATTTTCATGAAGTAGCAGCACAGCAAACCTTTAATCCACAGGTTAATCCGCCAGAATAAGGCCATTTTAAAATGAAGCGTTGCACACGAGCCTCGTTTTCCAGGCGGCTGGACACGTTCACCATCTACTGTGTTTTCATTAAGGCAGACATGAGTGTAACTTCACTGACAAGCCACAATATTTGGTTGTCCACAAGATTATGATTCGGGTTGAAGAAACACAATATTGCTTCTACTGGGATGATGAAAATTGCACATTGAAAAAAAAAAAAATACCCATGTTATTTCACCTCACATCCAGCATCTTTTTAAAAACACTTTTCTCAAAATAAGTGGAAAGTTGCAGATGTCTAATGGAGTATCTACCTTACTGACCAACAGTGGGCGCCAATGAGTTACACTGTGACGCTCGAGTGTACAGCAGGAAAACATATCAGAAAGCATGGCACCAAAAACCAGACACAAATACATGATGAACATCTCACACACACACACTCAAAACTAAGACCTGTCGAGGGCGTCAGTTTGGTCATATGGCAAATACTCACACTGAATATTGAACTGAGAAATCAGAATCATTTCTCGGGCTGCTAGTAATGATTATTTTCATTATTGATTATTGATTCATCTGATCTTTCTTCTATTGTTTCATTAATCAGCAATGTCTTCAAATTGTTGGCGTTGTCTGATCAACAGTCAAAAGAAGAAGATATTTAATTTACAATATATAATCTAATATAATATTTATATAAAATGGAAAAAAAAACATCCATTTGATGTTGACTGAAGTCGTTTTGATCAATCAGTTCTGGGGATCAGGATGCTGCATCGCCACAACTTCAAGATCCGACTCCACTGTGATGCCAAACCCTGCCACACCCGGCTGACGCCCGAGAGGTCGACCCTCGTCTGGGAACAGAAACTCTGATAAATATACTCTGAGCAGAACACAGGGAAATATTTATCAATCTATCAAAATGTGTTTCAATGTCACTTTGGAAAACAGGCTGCATGGATCATTACAACAGAAGGAAGGTCTATCTATGTACAGGACTGGTTCAACGGTTTCCTGGCACAATGTTTACTAAGATGGAAGGAGAGGAGGTGATGGGACAACAGGAAATGAGTGGACGGAAGATGAGGAAACAAAGGGAGAGGGAAGGGGGAGACATTTGGAAAAAGGGGACAGAACGGAGAAGGAGGACAGCTGGGAAGAGACGTCAGGACGAAACAATAGGACATAACAACGATAAGGAAGGTGAAGGTAAGACAGGACGGGAGACGGGGGGAGAAAAGAGGGACGAACAAGACAACGTGAAGGAGAGAAGGACAAACAGCAGAAAAACTGGGATGACAGAGGAAGAAAGAGGCAAATAGAGGAGATGGAGGGAGGAAGGACAGGAGGAGGAGGAGGTCCATCAGAGGGAGGCGCTCCTTCCTACTGTGGAAGAGCTTTGAGGATGGCGTTCACCTCCTCGGCCACGGCCGTCAACGCAAACTCAAACTGGTCCTGCAGGGAGGCAAAGACAGGAAGAAAGAAGAGAGGAGGAAAGTAGTGAAACACAAGTGAAGGAGCAAAACTGTGGAAAGCACAGTGGATTAGTCACAAGCTTGAGTTCAGTGGTACATGCTGCCAAAGAGCCCTTCGGCAAGATGAACCTGCTGTTCCACAAAACCTGGAAGATCAGTTTTGGCTGGTTAACAAAGTCCTGAAAAATCCTCCTGTACCTGCCCACACTTGTAGAGTTCCAGTTTGATTTGCTAAATCAAACATGACAGGTCAACTCAGTCCAGCTGAGAGAAGCTCGGAGATGCTAAAAGAAATCATTACATCACACACGTGTGATTTTCAACATCTCAGTCCAAAACCCTGAGCACTCATGTGCCGCTCTAACAGCCTCCACCCTCTGGTTTCAGGCCCGAACCAGAACCTGGCGACATGGATTTGCTTTGGTCGATAAGATCTGGCTCGCGGTCGGAGTCGGACAGGTGTGACGAGGTTGAGGTCAGCGCTCTGTGCAGACCAGTCAACGTCTCTTTACAGAGCTGACTTTGTGCAAGGGGGGATCGTTAAACAGGAAATGGACGAAAACAAACGTTTGATTTTAGATTTAAAGTGTGTGAAGTTATGTGGACAGAGGTGTCAAGGGAGCTCTTGGTGTGTTTAGCCCTGGAGTTTGTCTCACAGGCTACATAAAAAAGAAAATTATTGAATCTATATTTTGGTTTACAGCTGACGATGAGTTATTATAATGTTCTCCTGAAACGATGCTGGAATTGCAAACCAGTAGAAGAAAGATGCAAATAGAGAATCATCTTTCATGAATGAGATTTCAAGTAGAAATACTGCATTAAAATGCCCTTGTGGTCATATTTAGTCTCGTCCAGGAGCCTACACATGCTTAACCTTTACTTTATTGTATCATTACAGGAAGTGGAAGATTAACGGCCCCAACAGCGTCTTCCCTTATAAAAATCTGAAATGAAATCCGAGGCTGGGACTCCTGACCACGAGGGGAATCAATGTGTGGGGAAGGCAGGCAGAGAGAGAGAGAGAGGGCGTCGTGACAGCCGCTCGCTCAGGATACATGGTTTAATAAAGTCTGGATCGATCGCACCGATGGTTCACACATCCTGGCTTTTCTTTCTAATTATGTTCACAGATCAGCCGGTAATTGAGGTTTCCACACCGGCCAGGCGTCATCCTGCATGCAATGTGGCGAGGAGTCGTTTCAGGTAAAGCTCCCGAGGCCTCTGAGGCTGTGCAGACGTGCGATTTACAGTTTGTGGATTAAATCCTGTAAAAATAGTCTCTTTGTCTAAAAAGGTTCATATTGCGAAACATTATATTAAACAATTCTTTACGGTTTAAGTGTTTAACTTTGTGGCCTCTATCGTTCACTTTTTAAATAATTAAAGAAAATGTATTAAAACGAAAAAATTTTCAAATACTTATTCTTGCATTTTCATCCAGTTCATAAAACGTTTGATGGTGAAACCCTGGGAGCAGGTTTTCAGCTCGGATTATCACCACACATTTGAATTCCATACATATTCCTCTGTGATCTGGGCAGACCCGACTATAATACCTGTTCAATTACTTTTCAGAAATCGATTGATCTTGCCTGATGTGGAGGAATGAGCCCCCAAAAAGCTACAAATCCACCGTATCTCACAGCGGGGGAGCAAAGACTACCAGCCCACCTGAGACTCTCAGATGAAGTTTTAATGGCGGTGTGATGGACTGTTAGAGAGACCGTACTGCGGCGTGAAGGTCACGGGTTTGCTCCCACAAACTGTCATCCACCAAATATCAGATTCAAGAACAAGAAGGTGACACTTGAGCTTTCTTTCCAAACTGCTGACAGTGCAGAAGCATCGGCCTGATCAGCTGAATGAATGAATGAATGAATGAATGAATGAATGCTGTTGACTCCGCTGATGTCAAGTGTCATCAATCGCTGGTTTTGCCTCCTTAGATCCGGATCAACTTTGGTGGACAGACAAATGATCAGAGTCTTTTTTCGGTCATTTGTCGGAGCAGCTTAAAATAACATTTGCTTACGTTTGTGCAGAAGCAAAAGCAGCAAAAAGCGTAATGATGCCGCGACGGTGCTTTCAGTGGACCAGTAACTGTAATGTAATTACTGTAAATCAAACAGTAATGTGATACACTTCAGCACGTCGAGGTGCAGCTGCATCAGATTCAGAGCGACGAGTCGGGATCATACATCACAACAAAACTATGTAAAGTCACAGGTCAACGAGCGTAACGAATAAATACTGACAGCGTGATCAGGAGCTGGAGACAGAGGTAATCTAGTGCTGCTCATGAGAGGGCGATGTCACATCTGTGTCAGACGAGAAGATCGATTAAGTCTCACGTCTGTGGAGAGTTCGCTGAGCACGAAGGCTGGAAGCAAAGGAGAAGTCTGGCTGTGTCTGATCGAGTGAAATGCAGCGATGGAAAGTAACTAAGTACATTTACTCAAGAGCTGTATTTAAGTATTTCATGCTACTTTCATTCTCTTTCTAATTCCACTTCACCACATCAGAGGCAAATATTGTAGTTTTTACTCCACTACATTTATTTGACAACTTTAGTTACTTTGCTGTTTCTGATTAACAGCAAAAAATAGGATGCAATATTATGGATAAGGGTGAAAATCACAAGCTCTGCAGCCGTATGCACAGCTGCAACATTATTAATACTTCAGTAATATAATATACATTATTCTGAAATGGGCCATTCTGCACAATGAGTACTTTTACTTTTTGTACTGTACATATACTTTGCTGATACTGGCACTTAAAACTTTGGATGCAGGACTTTCACTTGTAAGAGAGTATTTGTAGACTGGTCAAATCTAATGTTCATGCGAGAGAAGCTTGATCACACACTTTATAAATGTGCTTATTTTCCTGCCCAGCAGCTCGAGCTGTGTGAAAAACTCCTGCCACTGACACACAGGTTCATTCAGGTTTGAGGATGAAATGAGCTCATCAGCAAAATCTTTAACATGTTAAACTGCTAAAATAGTTTGTGTTTTCACAGTGTGTCAAGTTTTTCACATGAACACACAGATTCAGGTGTGTGTGTGTGTGTGTGTGTGTGTGCGTTACCTTGGTCTGGACCATTCCCGGCCTCTGGTCCCTCAGGTGTTCCAGAGTCGCTGCAATATCAATCTCTTTGGCACCTGTCGTACACACACACAAACGACAACACACACGTATGAAATGACGTTGGATCGTGTTCAAAGTGAGATAATCCAGCTAACATCTGTCAATCTGGTGTTTTATGCCGACTCCCTTTAGGACATGAAAAGGCGATTACATTCATCCTCTTAGCACAAAAACACACACACACACACACACACACACACACAGTGACTACAAGCAGCTAGGTGGTGGTGTTTTGTTGTTGGGATGAAAAAAAGATGAAGAGGGAAAAGGAACTGTCGGAGGGCCCACATGTTTGGGGCCTTTTCTAAAAGAAACTGAGCCGATCTTAAAGCTCCTCGTCGGCCTTTGATAGCCAGTCGCTCACCAGAGCTCTGTCAGCCCCGCCAACGTCTGACAGGCCTCTGTGTGTGTGTGTGTGTGTGTGTGTGTGTGTGTGTTGGGGTCGGCGTGCCAGGCTGGCAAGATGCCCCACGGCTGACGACGGTCGGCTGAATGACCAAACAGTAATCAGATTACCAGACATTGTGATAGATTACAAACAGATTACAGACAAACACTGATCTGCATCTGAAGTGTTTTATCATGTGACCAATTCATCAATTACTTTCAGGTTGGTGAAGATCTGATTTGATATTTGATTTTCATGTCCTTGTTTTTAGGATGTCGAGTGTCGAGTCTCACTGCAGTCAAGTCCAAGTCAAGTGTCCAGTCTGGTTTAGTGTCATGTCAATAACCAGTTTCATATATTTGGATAATGACATTGGTTCATCATTACATTACAGATATATTGGTATTTTTTATGCGTTGGCAGATTTGTAGAGAGACGTAATGTCATCAAGGTTACTTTCATTTCTTAGAGAAAATGTTTTTGTGTGGAACATATTGAGTCTGTTTCACTTTCAAATATCCTCAAAAAAAAAATCTCATTTGACTGCGACTCTATGAGGAATGAAAGAGAGTAAACTTGAAAAACACATTCAAAAGCTTGAAACCACTTTGAAAATGGCAACGTAAAGTCTTCATGGAGATGATTCATCAAATGCAAAAAAGGATTTCTAAGATTTGGATGCTCTTAATGTGCTTGTATGAAAAAATAAAGGTTCGTTAAAGAGACGTTTTTTTCAGAATAATATATATTTTTTAATCTATTAATCCTTTTGTAAACAGCATTTCTGTCTAAGACAAATAAAGTTTATCCAACTTCTAAAAGTCATAAAGACCTTATGTCATCACTACAGGTACAAAACCACCAGCTGAAAAGGAGACGACGTGAAAAGACAGACGGGAAAAGAGACGTTAGGGTGGAAGGAAGAAACAGTTGAAGACTGGCGGAGAAAAGAGAAAGAGGTGGCAGCAACAATTAAATTCACAGAGAAGAAGAGACAGAAAAAAAACATTTAATTTGTTTTCCGTCCACTCGTTTCTCTCTTCCTCCTCCTCTTCCATCCAAATTCTGAGGAAACAAAAAGCGCAAGAATTCTCTTTACGTTTTTCTTGTCGTGACACATAATAACGCTTCTTTTTCTTGCCTGCGTGAAGAGGGAAATGAATGGTGGGAGAACTGCTCATTCACACCACTTTCTTCAGGTTTTGTGAGTTTTTTTTTTTCTTTTTTTTTTTTTTTTACAACACAATAGACCCCCTTCGAGCCAGGAAAGCTGCAACACACTAGTCACTGCTTTAGGTTTTCTTTTTTTTTGGGTGGGAGACTTAACAAGCAGAGGGCTATTGTGCAGGTTCTGATAAACCTCAAAACGGACGGTATTAAAAAAAAAAAAAAAAAAAAAAAAAAAAAAAAAATCACCGTATTCGAGCTCTTTGCAAAACTCTCCCTTGAAGGAGATGGTGGAGGAAGAAAAGGAGGAACAGTATAAAAACTCGGCCTCATTTTGAACTTCCCTCCTCGGCGAGATACGGGGTGGAGGTCGCGGAGTAGGAAAGAGGAGGGCGGGAGGGGGGAGCATATAAGAGGAGAAGGAGGAGAGAGAAGAGAAAAAAAAAAAAGAAAGACGGGACCCTTGAGGAGGCCGCAAAAGACCCCCGAAAGCCGAGGGCCGGGCTCACCAGCTGGACCTGGGAAAAAAAAGTGAAAAAGAAGCAGAGGGATGCTGAAAAGCTCTCGATGGGTTTCATTCGATTCTTAAGATGAAGAGGAGGGTGGCGGGTGGTGGAGGTGGTGTGTTTGTGTGCGTGGGGGGTTAGGGTTTGGGTTGGGGGGGGTGACATGAGAGAGAGGAGGGAAACGAGGGAGCCTTTTGGGGAAGAAGAAGGGGAAAACAAAACGTGAGAACGGCAGCAATACCTCCTCAACCCTGCAACACCGCCATAATACTTTACAATTCAGTCCTCGGGAGAAAAAGGGTGGGAGAGAGGAGGAGGAGGAGGAGGAGGAGGAGGGAGGGTGAGAGTGATTTTGTGTCTGAGAGGGAGGAAGAGGAGGAGGAGGTGGGAAGTGTCTTTGATCAGGACGGGGGGAAGCTTGCAAACCTGGGGGCCTCCAGCTTCTCAGGACGGACAAAAACCTCCAAAATAAGGAGGGCGGAGAGATGAGAGCGGCGACGGAGCGCAGGGAAAACCACAGCATGTTAGGAACCATCATTTCAAAAAAGACGACAGAAACTGAGGCTCATTTGGAAAGAGATTAACATGTTTGTCGATCTGATTTTAGCCAACCTGCATTTTTAACAGCAGATCAGTAGAAGAATTTAGTTTATTTAAGTGAAAGCATGTGTTTACTCGGCATTTTCAGTTCTGGTGAGTCAAGTATGAGAAAATAACCGTGACGACTTGTTTGGGTTTGAGCTTGGAGACCAATTTTGGCAAAAAGCCTGAATTGAAAGTTGGTGTCGAGTTTGAAAGACACGGACGTTTAGGGAGGTTCTAGTAAAAGATGCTTTTAAGTTGCATTAAGAGTAGTGTTTTTTAGCTGAGTCCACACAGGGACTCAGTCAGATTTAAAAAAATCTGTTTCTTGCCTCCAATTTTATAGAACAAAAAAATCAGTTCCCGTAAAAGTGAACAAAGCTCTTTGATAAAGATCTCTCGAACAGGGTTATTAAAGAATTGTGATTTAGATATGTCAGATATAAATGAGTCATTTTCAGTTAAAAAATACAAACTGCTTCAAATTTGCCATAAATATTATTAGTGACGTAAGCAGCATTTTATCTTGTTTCAACTCAAGTTGTTTTGTACAACAACGTTTTGTCGAAGTCCAAATCAAAAATGAAACACACTGAAAGAAAGCAGCCAACAGAAAGCTTCGTGTTCCTGTATGAGCTCTTTAAGATTCTACAGCCTCCGGGTTCATGAAACCTCCTCAAAAGCAATGAGATCAACTAAAATACAAACTCAAAGCAAAGCTTCCCAACAGAGATTTCACATTATATTGCAGGTGGTGAAACACGTTGATCCTCACAGTAAACCTCAGACACGTCCTGGTCCTCGTCTGATCCCGTCATGTTTTCCTGCCTGTAGTTGATCAAGTATTGTGTTTATTTGTGTCTCAAATCATCCTTTAACAAATGTGAAGCCAAAGATAAAACTCTGATTTTAGCAGCTTGAACTCTTGAAATTCAATTAAGCTTTAACGATAAATCAGCAGAGAGTTAATTTGCCAACATCTGGTTGAGGAAGTGATGTCATCCTGCCTTTATGGCGGCCAAAGTTGGCTTGTTTGTGTTGCAATAAAACCAAATGAAAATTTAAGTAGACGTCATAAAATTGGCAACTTCGATATTACTGTTTCAGTCCAAAGACACAATTTATTGTTGAGGGAGATATTTTGGTTTCTGTGTCTGTTAATGGTCCAGAACTGTTTCTTTTAGAGTATATTTGGGTCACAGGACAGAGCCTCCACCTCCACCGGCTTCCACCCAGCCCCACCCTTATCCCCCCCCGACACTTTGATCTGGAATTAAAGACCCGGGAGCTCGTTCTGCTACGGCGGCACCACACACACACACACACACACACACACACACACACACACACACACAGGAGAACAAACGACAGCACCCACCTTTAGCCATCTTGTTGAGGACCATGTCAATCAGGATGTAGGTCCCACTTCTTCCTGCACCGTCACTGCACGGGTGGGCGAGAGACCAAGGCACAGAACAGAGGTGGGAGGAGAGAGAGAGAGACAGAAAGGCAGACGAGTGTTAATGAAATGAAGCAGTTTGTTTCTGATGAACTTTTCAGATTATTACTTGTCATCAGTTAATGTGTTTTTCATTAAAAGCTTTTCTACATTGATCAAATCTTTCTTTTCATGGCAATAAAGAATATTTCTTACATTGTTATTATAAAAAAATCACTGACATGAATGAAACGTAATTCTAAAAACAAAGACTACAATAACCAGCACAAGCTTGTTGTATGACACAATGGACTCAACTGTCGAGACTGTACATTTGCAGACTGTGCTTCTATCTGTCATTTGGACTTTGGAAGTTCATTTTCACGTCCCATGAGACATTTTTCATAAAGTGCTCGGTGACGCTGCAGATAAAAAAAAGATTTTTCAAAAAATCCATCCGGCATAAAATTTGTTAAAAATGAATTTGACCTATGAGATTGTTATATTTCCTTCTGACGACAGAGAACTGGACCATCCTCAAAATCAGTTTGTCCAGTTTCACACAGAAACACTCTTTGCTCCCTGCAGCTTCACATCCTGTTGCACTTCCATGTGTCCGAGCTCTGTCTGCAAACCAAACCTGCAGGTACAGATTTCGTTTTCTGCCCATGATCTTCCATCACGTCGACTTTTACAAGTTCAGTCTGGCAGCTTTTTATCCAGACAAAGACGAATGAACGTTCTGTCTGCGCTCGCCGATGCAAATTCAAATCAGATTGTAAACAAGTAAAAATGATTAAAGTTGAAATGTTAACAGTGTTGCTGGAGAGTCAGCGAGTCCCACTGCAACTCTGCGCAGTCAAACTTATTTCATCTGGATATCACACACACAGATTTACTGTAACAACACAACTTATTGGTGCTCGTGTTATTGTCTTTGTGGAGCGAAGACGGATGTGACCTGACTCCAGTGTTAAGTGGGCGAGCAGAGATTTAACATGTCGAGGTTTATGATTCTTCTAATGCTGTTTCAAGGGGATCAACAACTTCAAAGGCGTATAATTATGGAACAGAAAGGCTGGCGCTGGTTTTATTTTGGTCAGGAATTAAAAAGCATCAAAATGTAAACCTGTTTAACAAACCGGCAGAAGCCACAGTGTCTGTTTGACACAGACGTGAATGTGTGTTCGAGAAAAGAAATATCAAAAAGCGACAACGCAAACTGAACACGGCGCACAAAAAAACGAATTAGACTCTGTAATGTATGTGGAGGGAATATTTTGTATCCCAGATTTATTTCAAGTGTTGAAAATTGATGTCTGCACCCCTACCAGTCTATTTCATGGGCTGGTGTGTAATCCAGCTCAGTGTGTGTGTGTGTGTGTGTGTGTGTGTGTGTGTGTGCGCTTGCAGAAAATAACCAAGACCCAAGTGAAAATGAAATATCAGGAAATATGGACGCATGCCAACACACACACACACACACACACACACACACACACAGCTGTATATTTCAACAAACCCGATGGCAGTAATTGAGCAGTACCACTGCAGTATCAGTCTGTGTGTGTGTGTGTGTGTGTGTGTGTGTCATACACAGATACTACTATCACTCTGATCTCAGACAGTTTGTGTGTGTCCGTGTGTGTGTGTGCGTGCGTCTCGTACAGGTTATTACGGCGTGATTAGATCTGTCGTATCGCTGCACCTTGCCAGGATCATTACAAGGTGATCAAAGATATGCGATGTGTGTGTGTGTGTGTGTGTGTGTGTGTGTCAGCAGAAGCCTGAGGGCTGTGAGTAAACATGTCAAGATGTCTGCTGCCTTCTCTCACTCTATTTAAAATGAGAGTGGAGGGAAGAGAGGCACAGAGAGGGAAGGAGAAGAAAGAGACGAGATAGACATAGAAGATAAAAAAAAAAAAAAAGATTTTGAAAAGGACAGAAATGGTAAAAGGAGACAGAAGCCAGACAGAGGAGTTCTCTGAATGCTGTGTGATTATTGGATTTCTGCATCCGCACTCTTCTGCTCGCTCACTTCTCATCCTGATCGCTTCACTCGGCTCTCTGTATACATCAGGGTGATGAATGGCTGTGCACAGTTGGGTTTGACAAACTCGTTTGAAAGCTCTAAGTAAAAGTCTGCAGGACGAATGTGAGAGTTTCTCCATCCTTTCATTACGTCCCATGATGCGATCGGCTGTGCGGGTTCAGGAACGAGCTCAGGTTGGACCCGGATCTCAGGCTACAAGTGGGAATATCGTTATGGGAACGTCGCACATTGACCTCCAGTCAAACACGGTGGGTTCGCTACTGTTGATCACCCCAAAAAATGGCTGACACAGAAACTATGCTCTGCTTTTGAGATTGATTAGACGTCGTCATCATCTTAGCCAAACCCAACTTCAACCTAAAGGTCTAATGCTGCACCGTGTCGGCACAATGCAAAGAATGGAAAAACCTCTGATTCGACGCGTTATTATCCTCATGGCATCTTTGCTAGCTCTGTAGTCACAAAAAGATAAAGGGAAAATAAGGCTGCATTTACTATTTCCATCATGTCAAATTGATCTCGATACAAACAAACAGCTCTGATTGAACAAAATGAAGCACGTTTGTTAGCGTTAATATCGACTTTTGCTGTATCTACCTGCGACGGTGGAGCCAGTTTGCCACAGTTTTGGATTCTTCTGTAAATCTTTTAAACAAATCAGACATGTTATAGCTGTCGGAAATTACAGCTATGAGACTGGCATCGACATGTTTCCTCACTCACAGCCAGAATAATTTAAACAGCTTATCCTCATACTTTGGACAGTCACCTTATTAAGCACAGTATATGCTCAGCACCGGCACGGACTCTCAATAGAGTTAAATGGAGACAGAGGTGACTTTGGAACCAATCATTTCATCCCTTTCAAGATAAAGTGACCCATTTTAATTTTCACTTGTTGGGGGTCACAGTCCTTCTCTCTGTTTGGAAACTGTAGTGACCAAACCAGCACTTTTCAACACAGAGAGAGTGACTGAGATCCTGCAGCTAAATCTACACTCACAGTCATAAGATCAAGCAGATGTGTGTTAACGTAAATATTGCAGAACAGTTTAAAGGTGGATTTGTCCGGGTGGTGAGATTGAGAAGAAGACGCGTGCAAAGGTTGGACATTTTTCGGCTTGAGTGAAGAAGTTACTCCTGAAGCAAAATCAGAGGAGGGTCTGATTAGAGAAGTGTGAAGTCTTTACAGGCTGATGGTCAATAAACTGAAAATAAAGCTTGCAACAATTTGCCTCATGTCAAACTGAATACACCTGAACACAAATTATGTTGTGACTGCAATGATCACACTTCACTGCAGCACCTTTATATACATTAAGTGATGGTTGTATTAAAGTAGAATCTAAACCAGGTGACAAACCATCAACTGGAGGTTTTATTACGTTTCTCAACATTATATTTACTCGTAGAGCCGTAACTACACTCCAGGATGATCCACAAAGACAGGCTTCACATTCTGGTGCAGTCTGGAAGTTTAGCTGAGAAATGTTCAGTTTCATCATCCTGGAAGAGCCATTACACCATATTAAATAATAGATCACTGAGTGGAGGAGCGAGCAGACACATATAATAGCTATCTGTTCTGTTTTCTCTCTAATCCAATCATTGCAGGGTGTTTCGACAAAAAAAAAAAAAAAAAAAAACTGTGGCAGATTTTTCTGTAAAATCCAGATTTAATTACGTCTCACTGGTTTGAGTTATTTCCTCAGGTGGATGCAGATGTGATATCGCAAACAGCTGCAGCCCAGCCTACTCCTATTTACCCACGCTGCAAACTATGAAGTGGCTCCAATTAAAAGTTACACTCCTTCGTGGACAGTTTGCCAAATTAAATCACAACTTTTTGTTCTCATTTTAAATATTAGTTGTTCTCCACCGGGCTGACAGGTGACATGGTGGTATGGACACAGAAACCTCGAGGACCTGGTCAAGTCTTTAACAACATTCAAACATTTACATGTCAGTCAGAACAAAGCACATTTTATAATCCAGAATGTAGCTGTGAACCCTTTAAACTAACGAAAAAGAAAATACCTTCAGTGAGATATTAGTACACTTGCCTGCAGTGGACGATGACAGGACACGAGCGTCCCCGGTAGCACTTGTTAACTTTCCTGTAAAAAAACAGAGCAGAAAAAGAAGCTCAGTGTTGACATGACACGTGGAGCGACACACACTCGGCACATCAAGTATCAGAGCTTTGAACAGTGATCACAAAGAACATCCACAGGTTCATTAAAATTTCCATTAGGAAAAAATGAAATGTTGCTCTGTTGTGAAATTTTAAAAATAAATGGAGCAGAGAATCATCGCAGTGATGCTTTCCATAAATTCTGCTGCCTCGTGTTTGTTCTTTGGTTTTATGATGAAGAATGAACATGTTGAAAGTGATGATTTTTCCTTCTGCTTTTTGTCATTCCAAACTCTACAGTCATCAAATCAACATGTTTGTAGAATAAAAGCACCTTTTCTCCTGTTAAAGCAACAGCACAATCACAGAACAGCTCACAATTGTTGACTGAATGAGCAGAATTTTTTAAGAACTACACATTTACTGCACTGATGGAAACAACTTGCTCCTGAACTGAAGAAAGAAGAAAGAGCTTTTCTGATTTGTGCCCACTGATTTTTAAAACTCTTATTTTGTCATTGACAGGTCTTAAAGTCGTCATCTCATCGCTGTGTACAGATACACACAGTACAGATATATGTTTGCATTCATGCACGCATAGAAAAAGTTGAAGCACATGTTGAAAATGTCACGTCCTTTTTTAAAAAAAAATGTGGTAAAAATTCACACCGTGTTCATCAAAATGCAGCTTCTATCTGAGCAGGAAGCAGAGAGCCGTGAGCTTGATCCCAGCTGGAGATCATCTCTGATTCTATTTCATGGTGATAACTCTAAATAACAATATTCAGCAGGA